>LR753944.1:0-44650 GCA_902729485.2 Mus minutoides
TCTTTGGTGCCTGCATATCTCGGAATGCAGGTTCTTTCTTAACAGTCCTAGGTGTCAGTTCAGGGCACAAAGATCATCCGGTTCCGAGGAGCAGCCTTGTGTGAAAAGAGGAAGGTGACTCAGCTCCCAACAAATGGTTAATTGGCTCTCAGGTGGGAGCTGTGAAAGGCCTGGTTTCTATCAGCCTGGTTTCCCACATTTCTTTTCTTCTGTCTGCATGTAGTCGTGTTTGTGTTATACAGGTGGTTTTAGGATCGGGCCTACTTTGGATGTGGTCAGCCTATCATGGTCACATCGTAAGAGGAAACTGGTCTTATGTTGCTATGAAATGAAAATATTTCCTAAAGCACAGGCAGAATTACATGTTTCTCTTTCCTGTTCTATACTGCAATTTTGCTGCACCAATTTTCATGGTACTCACTTTTATTTTAAGCTGGAGATGCATCCTCCAGCCTCTTGCTCTCTGGGAAATTTGGCAGTAATTTGGGGTTTTTAATCTCAGCTGCTAGTGTTTTTAAGTCAGCTATGATAGAGTACACATGTAAACCTAGAACGAGAATGCTGAAATCATTTCTACAGAGCTTGAAGGTAACTTCAACTTCAGAGTCTGACCCTGTCTCAATAATTAAAATAAATTAATTAATTAAGCATACACACAGACACACACAGACACAGACACACACAGACACACAGACACACAGACACACACACACACACACACACACACACACACTATGTATCATGAATAAGCTGCTGTGATCAACATTTTCTTAAACTTTAGAAAAAAATAAAAGAAATGTATTTTACCTTAACTAATTACTTTATTGAATTTACATCTCAATCACACTGCCCCATCTTCTGCTCCTAGTATGGTAGGTTTCTTCACTAAATAATGAATGGAATTGTGGTATCTTCTACATAAAATATTGCACAACTTGGACAAATCCATTATTATTGACTGAAGTTTAGGAAGTATTCTATATCATGTCTTTTATAATGTGATCTCTTAAAAATAGAATGCTGCATGGTTTTAGCAAATTGATATGTTATAAATTTTGCTATTTATTTACATAAAATTGGAGTTACAAATAATAAAACTGTACTTTGAGAAATTAAAAAGTTGTTTACACAATATAGATTGTTATCTTGCTTGCACACAAGCTCACTTTCAAATACAGTAGCAAATCTATTTTTAGTGGAAAGAAAACTAAGGTGTACATTTAAATTGTCAAGAGTTTTGACATTGCAAAGGAACATAAAAAGGAAGCTAATATTATTCCATTATTTTAATAAAGCAAGAAGAATAAGATAAAAATAAATGTAGATATTTTATTGGGAAATTAAATATCACCTAAAGTATAAAATACTAAATATAAAGGATTCAAACATAATGGAGTTTAAAACGCTTTTAGTTAATAGACAGCAACATTTATCAGGTGCATAAAGACACCTTTAGAGTTTGTCCTGGACATCTAGTCTTTAAACATTGTGGAACTAAGGGAAGACATTCATATATATATATATATATATATATATATATATATATATATATAATATTTTTATTAGATATTTTCTTAATTTACATTTCCCGAACCTTTAGAGTTTGTCCTGGACATCTAGTCTTCAAACATTGTGGAACTAAGGGAAGATATATATATATATATATATTTTTTTTTTTATTAAATATTTTCTTAATATACATTTTCCAAAAGTCCCCTATACCCTCCCCCATCCCCTGCCCTGTTCCTCTACCCACCCAATCCCACATCTTGGCCCTGGCATTCCCCTGTATTGGGGCATGTAATGTTTGTAATACCAAGGGGCCTCTCTTCCCAATGATGGCCAACTAGGCCATCTTCTGCTACATATCAGCTAGAGAAACAAGCTCTCGGGGTTCTGGTTAGTTCATATTGTTGTTCCTCTAATAGGGTTGCAGACCCCTTCAGCTCCTGGGGTATTTTCTCTAGCTTCTCCATTGGGGGTCCTGTATTCCATCATATAGATGACTGTGAGCATCCACTTCTGTATTTGCCAGGTACTGGCATAGCCTCATATGAGACAGTTATATCAAGGTCCCTTCAGAAAACTCTTTCTGTCCTATGCAATAGTGTCTGAGTTTGGTGACAGATTATGTGATGGATGCCCAGGTGGGGTAGTCTCTGGATGGTCCATCTTTTCGTCTTAGCTCCAAACTTTGTCTCTGTAACTCCTTTCATGGGTATTTTGTTCTCTATTCTAAGGAGGAATGAAGTATCCACACGCTGGTCTTCCTTCTCGATTTTCTGGTGTTTTGCAAATTGTATCTTGGGTATTCTAAGATTCTGTGCTAATATCCGCTTATCACTGAGTGCAAATCTAGTGGCTTCTCTTGTGATTGGGTTACCTCACTAAGGATGATATCCTCCAGATACATACATTTGCCCAAGAATTTCATAAATTCATTGTTTTTAATAGCACAGTAGTATTCCATTGTGTAAATGTACCACATTTTCTATATCCATTCCGCTGTTGAGGGACATCTGGGTTCTTTCCAACTTCTGGTTATAATAAATAAGGCTGCTTTGAACATAGTGGAGCATCTGTTCTTATTACCAGTTGGAACATCTTCTGGGTGTATGCCCAGGAGAGGAATTGCTGGATCTTCCTGTAGTACTATGTCCAATTTCTGTGAAACTGCCAGACTGTTTCCAGAGTGATTGTACCAGCTTGCAATCCCACCAGCAATGGAGGAGTGTTCTTCTTTCTCCACATCCTTGCCAGTATCTGCTGTTACCTGAATTTTTGATCTTAGACATTCTGACTGGTCTGGGGTGGAATCTCAATGTTGTTTTGATTTGCATTTCCCTGATGATTAAGGATGTTGAACATTTTTCAGGTGGTTCTCAGCCATTCGGTATTCCTCAGTGGCGAATTCTTTGTTTAGCTATGTACCTCATTTTTAAAAATGGGGTTATTTGTTTTTCTGGAGTCCAGATTCTTGAGCTCTTTGTTTATATTGGATATTAGTCCCTATCAGATTTAGGATTGGTAAAAATCCTTTCCCATCTTTTGGTGGCCTTTTTGTCTTATTGACAATGTCTTTTGCCTTACAGAAGCTTTGCAATTCTTTTTTTTGGGGGGGGGTGTGAAATAGCCACTTTCTTTTTTTATTAGATATTTTCTTAATTTACATTTCAAATGCTATTCTGAAAGTCCCCTCTTATAAGGTTCCATTCCTCAATTCTTGATATTCAGCACAAGCCATTGCTATTCTGTTTAGGAATTTTTCCCCTGTGCCCGTATCTTCAAGACATTCCCCACTTTCTCCTCTATAAATTTCAGTGTCTCTGGTTTTATGTGGAGGTCTTTGATCCACTTAGACTTGAGGTTTGTACAAGGAGATAAAGTGCCCCACCCGGGTGGTCCATCACATAATCAGCCACCAAATGCAGACACTACTGCATACACCAGCAGGACATTGCTGAAAGGACCCTGATATAGCTGTCGCCTGGGAGGCTTTGACAGTTCCTGACAAATGCAGAAGTGGATGCTCACAGTCATCTATAGGGCAGAACACAGCGTCCCCAATGTAGGATCTAGAGAGAGTACCCAAGAGCTGTAGGGGTCTGCAACCCTATAGATGGAATAACAATATGAACTAATCAGAACCCCCAGAGTTCATGTCTCTAGCTGTATATGTATTAGAAGATAGCCTAGTTGGCCATTATTGGGGAAGAAAGGCCCTTGCTCTAGCAGTGTTTATAGGCCCCAGTACAGGGGTATGCCAGGGCCAAGAAGCGGGAGAGGGAGGGTAGGGGAGCAGGGCGGGGGGGGAGGATATAGGGGACTTTTGGATAACACTTAAAATGTCAATGAAGAAACTCTCTAAAAAAAAAAAAAAAAAGAATGGATCAATTCGCCTTTTTCTACATAATAACCACCAGTTGTACCAGCACGATTTGTGGAAAATGCTGTCTTTTTTCCACTGGATGATTTTAGCTCCTTTGTCGAAGATCAAGTGACCATAGGTGTGTGGATTCATTTCTGGGTCTTCAATTCTATTCCATTGATCTACCAGTCTGTCACTGTACCAGTGCCATGCGGTTTTCGTCACAATTGCTCTGTAGTACAGCTTAATATCAGGCATTGTGATTTCCCCAGAGGCTCTTCTATTGTTGAGAATAGTTTTTTACTATTCCAGATGAATTTGCAAATTGCCCGTTCTAACTCAGTGAAGAATTGCGTTGGAATTTTGATGGGGGTTGCATTGAATCTGTAGATTGCTTTAGGCAGGATAGCCTTTTTGACTACATTAATCCTGCCAATCCACGAGCATGGGAGATCTTTCCATCTTCTGAGATCTTCTTTTATTTCTTTCTTCAGAGACTTGAAGTTCTTGTCATACAGATCTTTCACTTCCTTAGTTAGAGTGACACCAAGGTATTTTACATTATTTGAAACTATTGTGAAGGGTGTTGTTTCTCTAATTTCTTTCTCATCCCATTTATTCTTTGTTTAGGAAAAGCCCATTGATTTGTTTGAGTTAATTTTATATCCAGCTACTGCACTGAAGCTGTTTATCAGTTTTAGGAGTTTTCTGGTGGAATTTTTGGGGTCATTTATATATACTATCATATCATCTACAAACAGTGATATTTTGACTTCTTCCTTTCCAATTTGTATCCCCTTGATCTCCCTTTGTTGTCCAATTACTCTGGCTAGGACTTCAAGTACTATTTTGAATAGGTAGGGAGACAGTGGGCAGCCTTGTCTTTCCTGGGATTGCTTCAAGTTTCTCTCCGTTTACTTTGATGTTGGCAACTGGTTTGCTGTATATTGCTTTTATTATGTTTAGGTATGGGCCTTGAATTCCTGATCTTTCAGAGAGTTTTATCGTGAAAGGGTGTTGGATTTCGTCAAATGCTTTCTCAGCATCTAAGGAGATGATTATGTGGTTTTTGTCTCTGGGTTTGTTTATATAGTGGATTATGTTGATGGATTTCCACATATTAAACCATCCCTGCATTCCTGGGATGAAGCATACTTGGTCATGGTGGATGATCATTTTGATGTGTTCTTGGATTCAGTTTGTGAGGATTTTGTTGAGTATTTTTGCATTGATATTCATAAGGGAAATTGGTCTGAAGTTCTCTTTCTTTGTTGGATCTTTGTATGGTTTAGGTATCAGAGTAATTGTGGCTCCATAGAATGAATTGGGTAGATAGAGTAGCTTCTGTTTCTATTTTGTGGAATAGTTTGAGGAGAGTTGGAATTAGGTCTTCTTTGAAGGTCTGATAGAACTCTGCACTAAACACATGTGGTCCTGGCCTTTTTTTGGTTGGGTGACTATTGATACTACTTCTATTACTTTAGGGGAAATGGGACAGTTTATATTGTTAATCTGATCCTGGTTTAACTTTGGTACCTGGTATCTGTCTAAGAAGTTGTCCATTTCATCCAGGTTTTCTAGTTTTGTTGAGTATAGCCTTTTGTAGTAGGATCTGATGATGTTTTGGATTTCCTCAGGTTCTGTTGTTATGTCTCCTTTTTCATTTCTGATTTTTTAAATTAGGATCCTGTCCCTGTGCCCTCTGGTTAGTCTAAGGTTTTATCTATCATGTTGACTTTCTCAAAGAACCGGCAAGGGAAGACATTCTTATTGTACCCATTGTAGTTTTGTTCCACAGAATTCAAACTTTACTATAAATATTTAGTGGATAAAGGTAATAAAATTTACTCTGAAAGCTATTAAAAAATCAATGAACATTAAATTAAATATTAATTATTTTAATAAAATCAATCAATTATTTAATATAATTTTAATGAAAAGCATCTGATATTTTAAGAACACAATATTACTGTTTTGAATTTCATATTCATACAAGTCCCCTAAGTTTTGCATCAAAAATTCAGATTCTGATTTATTGTTTCTGTGCTGGGGCTTGAAATTCTGATTTATTTTATCCTTGTTTCAATAGATTGGCTGCTGGTTCTGAAATAATGTTTTGTTATATACAGTTACAAATTACTCTCCTTAATTCATGCAATCTCTAGCAACCTTACTTAAAATCAAGGATGCATATATTTGATTACAATTCTTCTAAGAAGTGTATATCACTATCCTATTTTTATGAATCTAAGAGTATTTTTTCACAAATAACAAAGATAAATGAAAGGAAGCTAACATTTATGTTTCCTTTGTTTTTACTCAGATTAAAGCTGTTTTGTATCTAATAGGCTATTTTCCTCTAAAATTGTCTTGCCTTCTTAATGCAATTAAGCCATTACTATGAACATACTCTAGAATGTCATTTTTGTATAATGCTCTACAAAACTAGCACCTTAAGAAAAGAATAGATGAAAGTAGACTTTCTTTGACATTTGCAATTCAGAAACTTCATGTGGACCAAACAAAATTTTCTCAGTTTTTCTGATCAAAATCATTTAAATTAACTTCTGACTTTCTCTTTTTCCCTTAGCGTACAATTATACTTCTCTTTAATATATTAAATTATACACAGATGTAAGTCCATACACCTATAACACTTGATTTTAGACAAAGAAGCAAAAAATACTCAATGCAGAGAATACAATATCCTCAACAAATAGTGCTGGTAAAACTGTGTGACTGAATGTAGAAAAGTGAAAATAGATCCACACCAATCACCCTGCACAAAGCTCAACTGAAAATGGACCAAGGGCATCAGCCAAAGACCAGACAATGTTTAATTTATAGAAGTAAAGTTGAACTTAAGCTTAAAATCATTGCAACATGAAATGTAGTTTTGAGCAAGTTACTAATAATAAAGACATTAAGACCCAAAGTTGAAACTGTTAACTTACCAAGCTGAAAAACTTCTGTATAATAAGGGATACCAACATTAGGGTAAAGCACTTACTTTCAAAATGAGAAAAGCCTTTTAACAATTATAGATATATACAAAATAGTGTTTCAAAATATATATACTTTAAAAGCCAATGGTTCCTAGTTTCTGTATCTTCAACATTTCTTATAATATAGGCAAAATAGGCAGAAGGTTTGGTGGCGCACGCCTTTAATCCCAGCACTCAGGAGGCAGAGACAGGTGGATCTCTGAGTTCGAGGCCAGTCTGGTCAACAGAGTGAGTTCCAGGACAGCCAAGGCTACACGGAGAAACCTTTCTCAGAAAAAAACAAACAAACAAAAAACAACAACAACAACAACAAAAAAAACAAACAAAAAAACAAACAACAACAAAAAAACAACAGCAAAAAAGAAGGTCTTATTGCCAAAGAAATGTAAATAGATAATCTACTAAAATGATACCTATTTGAATATTATTTTTATTTTAAAGTAAAGTTAGAGATATAGTTATGTCCACAACAATCTGTAAAAATATAATTTCCCAAAGTCAGGCCTCTTGGACTTATCTTTCTCTGACAATATATGTAACATATAATACTTGTAAGGTGTATAATAGCACATTAAAAGTTGACAGTTTTTAATAATTAGAATAAACTTCTCTATAAAATTATGACAATGAAATCAAATTGTCCATATAGAGAAACATGCAATTGACCTAGACATTTTTCAAAGATAATAATTTATCTCAAATACTTTAAATATCTACTGAAATATTTAATGGAATTGTTGCACATACATGTAAAATATGTACTCTAGTTAAAGTATATATAGGAGGATTTATACTAAAGATTTTTCTGTTCAATTAAAATTTCAGTTTCAGTTATGTGCTACCTTTGTTCAATTAGCCCATCCTATACTCTCGGTGATTTTTAATCCGGCTACAAAGTTCTATCACCTAGCTCTAAAACCTCTTGACAGAGAGAGGTTCTCCAGAGAAAAGAGTACCAGATCAAACTCATAATCTATGAAATTATCTAAAAAAGGTCATACCTATACAGAGTTTTCTTATTCTGGATTGATTAGAACATCATGGTCCTAATCATGGAGAATATGAGTGTTACCATTGACATTCTGAACTATCTCTAGTTTTCTTAATATTCTTCTGTTATTTACTTCTTAGCTAACTTAAAACTTTGACTGTTAGATACAACCTTTGGAATGCACCTTAAGCAGAATAGTGGCTTCCATCAACTCAGAAACAAAGAATGCCATCAGGTAACATGTAATATCTGTTAACAGACTGCAGTCTACATCAATGTGACTAGTTACTTTATTACATGTGTGAATGTGTTCATTTATAACCTATCTTTTGGCCACTGACTAGAAAAAAATTACATAACTGCTTCTACATCAACCTTGTCAGTTGAAACAACCTGAATATATAGGTGTAGGTCATGCATACTCTAGAATAAGGAAAAGAAGGAGGCAGAGGAGGAGGAGGAGAAGAAGGAGGAGGAAGAGGAGGAGGAAGGAGGAGTAGAAGGAGAAGAAGAAGAAGGTGGAGAAGGAGAAGGAGGAGGAGGAGGAGGAGGAGGAGGAGGAGGAGAAGGAGAAGGAGAAGGAGAAGGAGAAGGAGAAGGAGAAGGAGAAGGAGAAGGAGAAGGAGAAGGAGAAGGAGAAGGAGAAGGAGAAGGAGAAGGAGAAGGAGAAGGAGAAGGAGAAGGAGAAGGAGAAGGGGAAACTCTCTTTGCACCTGGAAGTGAGAGCTATGGCTTATCTTCATGAAACTGTTAGTGAAAATAAAACTTCTGATGTCAAAACAAAATAAAACTTAGCTGCCATGCATCTAGTGTGGGGTGTAAGATTCTCTAAATCATTTGCAAATGATCCAGGATAGGACAAGTAGAAACCTGATTGCCTCAATTGAGTTAAACAATTTTACTCAAAAACAACTTTATGGTTACTTTTGCAACCATAAGATGTGGTACTTTCATGAAACATTTTTTATTTATTTTCTCAGCCTTTATTTTCCTTAAAATTTAAGCAAAACTAGTAACAATTATACAAAAATTATAAATGGTGTTTTACTCTCTTTGCTGAATGTTTTAAGTATGTTAATTATGTGTAAGAATTCTAAATGGATCACTGCATATTTTTTTTTTTTACCTCACATCTTACAAAAAGACTAGAAAAAAAAAGAAAAAAATTACACCTTTTAGTTACTCTAGCAATGCATGTTTGGCAATCTGTTGTATTTTGTAGATCTCAAAGAAAGGAACACTGTACATAGCTAATGCCCCAAGTAGCCAGTGGGGAAAAAATCCACATTATCAGAATTCCAATTAGCAGACACCCTGTAGCTTCCCATTAGGACCATACTGCAATTCAACTCAATTCATTTTAAAAACAATTGGATTTTAATAGAACCTCTGATGGCAAAGCATAGAGGAGGGTGATTATAGGACTTGGTATTGTAGTATGCCTTCAGTCAAATTTTGCAAGAAAACTGTTATAGTATATACAATTACAGTTAATTCAAATTCTCAAATACTATCATTTTATTTTTATATTTAAAAACCATGTATTTTTATTGGTTAATTTATTTATTTGCATTTCAAATGTTTTCCCCTTCCTGGATTCTCCTCTGAAAACCCCCTATCTCAACTCACCTAACCCCTGTTTTTATATGGGTGCTCCCACACACACACACTCCTGCCTCACCACCCTAGTATTCTATGCTGGGACATCAAGCCTTCACAGGACAAAGGCCACCCCTCACCCTTCTATTGATGCCAGATAGAGCAGTCCTCTACTACATATGCTGCTTAAGCCACGGGTCCCTCCATGTGTAGTCTTTAGTTGGGAGTTTAGTCCCTGGGATCTCGGGGGTGGGGGGTTCTGGTTGGTTGATATTGTTGTTCTTCTTATGGGGTTGCAAATCCCTTCATCTCCTTCAGTCCTTCCCCTAACTTCTCCATTGGAGTCCCTGTGCTCAGCCTGATGGTTGGCTGCAGATTGGGAAAAGATCTTTACTAATACTATATCTGATAGGGGACTAATATCCAATTATACAAAGAACTCAAGAAGATAGACTTCAAAGGGAAAAAAAGTATGTTTTACATTACTAAGAAGTAATGGTAAAATTAAGATATATAACTTCTCCAGAACAATAATATATTAATTATCCCATAAAGGTTCATTGTTTTTATAATAGAATCAACTAAGTGTTATTTATTTATTTATTTATTTATGATATTAAAAAATGATCAATCACTGTGAAATATATATTGGGGACCAGCTGTGTTTCTGCATCTTTTAATTCTGTCCTCATGGTTTCTGGAATGATGAAGTCGAGTCTGGAACAGGTGTGATCTGCAGGGGCCAGGTCTGTCTGGGAGTAAGTTCAGGTATTGGTCAGGAGAAGCCTTCTCTAAGGAAGGCCTTCTTCAAGGGTTTTACTATTACAGCTTTTTTACACTCTACTCAGTGACACAGCTCTCCTAGACAATCTTCAATGAAACAGTTTGTGTACATTGTTTATTCAGTGTAGGGCTATGTGCATTCAGGGTGCTCAGGGGCTATATGTGAACCTAAGCAAATAGAAAGGAGTTCTCTGGGTAAATGTAAAACTGGATAGAGTTTAAAGTACTATCATGTCTCATCTGTATGGAGAAGCATCCCAGGAATACCAGGTACTTGCTGGAGGTGGGGGAGTGGGGTGTTGGGGGTGGGTAGGGTTCTTATCTGAAAAAGGAAGTAGTTTGGTTGAGGACTCTGTGCCACTCCTAAGGTAGAATACTTGAGGTCCAGCTCCCAGATCAGATAGAGAAGAAGCCCTGCTAAAAGAAGGGAGTCCTTCATTTTGCATTGAGCTCAGAGAGCTCTCCAGACATGGAATACTACAACCTTATTAGTGAGGTATCATAAAACACTTCATCATGACTCCACCTAGAATCAAACCACTTATGACATGATAGTCAAGAAAAGCAAAGTACACATACATGATATATGTTGCCATATAAGACAACCAATAACTAATACAGAGCAAATGCATAGTTTAGTTGGTCCCAGAGAAAGGAATAGTCTTATCATTGAGATTATAAAAGACAAAAAAAAAAAAATCCAGAGATTAAGAGGATCCATAAAGCAGAGAATGTTGTAAATAAAATTGTAAAAAAATAATGTATGAATGTATGGTTGACATATGAAAATTGGAATAGCAGTTAACATCCTAATCTTATAAGGTCTTCCATGCATATAAAAATTGAATCTCATTATTATGAAATACAAATTTAATTAAACAGAGTATGGTGCTGGCTCTCTCACACACACACAAATACCAACACACATGCACACTACATAGATAGATAGATAGATAGATAGATAGATAGATAGATAGATACATACATACATACATACATACATACATACATACATACACAAATATTGCTGAAACCATTTATCCTTCTTTGGAGAAAATCTGGTAAGACAATATCATGATATAAAAGGGTCCAAGGGAGAAGCAAGTAGCAGCATAGATGGACATTTTATATTTGAATAATTATTTTGTTTTGTTTTTCTGAAGCTACCAATGTTTAGTATATACTTTTACACAGATTAGTATATACTTTTCTGATTTTTACTTTTTAATTATTTTTCAGTAGATATATTTCTATTCTTTGATTATTTCACACACACGTACTTACACACACAAAAAACCATACATTAACAAAAGTAATGAGGGCATAATTTACAATTGGCAAAATATAAAACAAAACAAAACAAAACAAACAGCCAAGATGCTTTTCCTGAAAACAGTAAATATGATCCACAGTTCCTCTGGGCTCTCCTGAACTGTTGTATTTCAATGGCATTTCTTCACGTATAGAGGCTATACTGTGATGTTTCCAGTCATCTCATGACAACATAGGCAGGTATATGTATGTGTGTCTCTCTCTGTGTATGTACATGTGTATATCTGAATGATCTTATTTTATAAAGGTAATGACCAGGTTGCAGTGTTACTTGTTCTCCTTCAGTAGGTGTCACCTGAAGGAAATTAATTTACAACAAGCATCTTCCCAATAAGATCACTTTCATATTACTAGGAAGTAGGACATCAGCATGTAGGTTTGGAGGGAAGTATCAATTTAACACTAAAAGATATTCACATATGCAACAGAGAGAGAGAGAGAGAGAGAGAGAGAGAGAGAAAGAGAGAGAGAGAGAGAGAGAGAGAGAGAGAAATATTTACACATTTACACACATATATTCTACAATGTTTTTATTTTAAATATTTTCCAATAAAACTCCATTGATCAACTTACACTTCGCAGTGGTCAGAATTGTTTTTATTCCTTCAACAGAAAATGAGGAAGTTGAATGGAAGGAGGAAGTAACTTTGTCGGTCTTACAATCTGGTGAGTGGCATAAATCTTATTTCACACTTAAATTGTAAGTGTTAAAATTCCATTTGTATCTGTAAATAAGGGTCTTGTAGAGAAAAATAAGCCAGTGAAAATGAAAGAATGGGGTGAAATATAAGATTGTTACATCATAAGAATATTTGTAAAACAATGTTCTTTAATTTTCCATTTGCTTCACTACATTTAGTTAAAGATTTATATTTAAGTTATCTGGAATTACATGTCTATTTACCAAACTTTTTCTCAGTATTGAATCTACTTTATTTCATTTTTCTATTGTAACAAGTAATGATTATTTCCACTTTTTCTATTTTTAAGGCAAATCACCAGCTTCTTCCATTGCTTTCTATACTCACTATAGCTTAGATTCTCCTTTAGCAGCTTCTTCCATTGCTTTCTATACTCACTATTGCTTAGATTCTCCTTTAGCAGCTTCTTCCATTGCTTTCTATACTCACTATAGCTTAGATTCTCCTTTAGCAGCTGTAGGATGACAATATTAAATGAATATGTCACGCATTCTCACATGGTGACAAGGGAAGATCTAGTTATCTCCAAATATTTCTTTTTGGATAAGATATAAAAGGGGAGAGGAAAGGATTTAGTTTACTTTTCAATAATCTTTTTCTTGTGAAAGTGAATCTTTTTGTGTTGATTCAACAGAGGACACATAAGGTTAGTTCAGTATCACTGCAAATATCAGGTAAATTGACTGTATATCATTCCTACACATCTGGAAAGAAATAAGCAAGCCGAAGTGCCAGTGAGGCAGACCTCTCTTTGCATATCTAAGCTCCATTCTAACCTCCATAAAGTAAGTTATCCTGAGGAGCACTGTTGCTTCTTTTCACATCTGTTGTTTTGACACAAATTAGAAAAAACATATATGGCAGAATTGTTATTACTTATAGTGGTTTAAATAGGACTGGTTCTCTTATGGTCAAATATTTCAATGTTTTGTCATTAGGGAATGGTGGTACATGAGAAATCTTAGAAGGCAAGACCTTGTTGGAGTAGGTATGTCCTTAATGGAGAAAGTATGTCACTAAGGGTGGACTTTGAGGTTTCAAGGTCTAGTCTCTCCCTCTCTCTCTTTCCTTGCCCCCCCCTACTGTCTCCTGTTCTCCCTCCCTCCACATCTCTCTACCTTACCTTCTGTTACCTGCTGATCCAAATATAGAACTTTCAGCTACCACTCCAACACCATATCTACTTGCCAACTGTCATACTTCCTACCGTGATTACAATGGGCAAAACCTCTGAATCTATAAAGAGGCCTTAGTTAAATACTTTGCTTTATAAGACTTGTCATGGTTATGGTGTTGCTTCACAGCAATGGAACACTGACTAAGATACAACTGGAATGGTGCTGCAGTTGTTGTTTTGGATCACATTGATGTTTTATAGGCTCACAGAGCAAATAGATCCATTAAGGCCTATTACTAACACTATATGTCCACAGGTTCTATACATAGTTATCACTGAAGATATATATATATATATATATATATATATATATATATATATATATACATATATATATGTATGTATTATATATGTACATGTGTATATCTGAATGACATCTGAAACTTTGTAACTATTTTTTTTCCTGGAACTTATTTTTTTAGATATTTTTTTTATTTACATTTCAAATGCTATCCTAAAAGTCCCCTATACCCTCCCCACCCTGCTCCCCACCCAAAATACTCCTGCTTCCCGGTCCTGGCATTCCCCTGTACTAGGACATATAATCTTCGAAAGACCAAGGGCCTCTCCTCCCATTGATGGCCTGCTAGGACATTGTCTGCAACATATGCAACTATAAAAGCCTCAAAGATATGGGCATAGGGGAAAAACTCCTGAACAGAACAGCAATGGCTTGTGCTGTAAGATATAGAATTGACAAATGGTACCTCATAAAATTGCAAAGATTCTGTAAGGCAAAAGACACATTCAATAAGACAAAAAGGCTACCAACAGATTGAGAAAGGATCTTTACCAATCCTAAATCCGAATGGGGACTAATATCCAATATATACAAAGAATACAAGAAGCTGGACTCCAGAAAACTAAATAACCCCATTAAAAATGGGGTACAGAGCTAAACAAATAATTCTCAACTGAGGAAACCAAATGGCTGAGAAGCACCTGAAAAAATGTTCAACATCCTTTCTTTCTTTTTTTTTTGTTTTTTGTTTTTTTTTTTTTGTTGTTGTTTATTTTTTAGAGACAGAGTTTCTCTGTGCAGCCCTGGCTGACCTGGAACACACTCTGTAGACCAGGCTGGCCTCAAACTCAGAATCTGCCTGCCTCTGCCTCCCAAGTGCTGGGATTAAAGGCATGTGATTAAAGGCGACACCACTGCCAGGCAATGTTCAACATCCTTAATCATCAAGGAAATGCAAATCGAAACAACCCTGACATTTCATCTCACACCAATCAGAATGTCTAAGATCAAAAATTCAGGTGACAGCAGATGCTGGAAAGGATGTGGAGAAAGGGGAACACTACTCCATTGTTGGTGGGATTGCAAGTTTTTACAACCACTCTGGAAATCAGTCTGGCATTTCCTCAGAAAATTGGACATAGTACTATCGGAAGATCCAGCAATACCTCTCCTGGGCATATACCCAGAAGATGTTCCAACTTGATATAAGGACACATGCTCCACTATGTTCATAGCATCTTTATTTATAATAGCCAGAACCTGGAAAGAATCCAGATGTCCCTTAACATAGAAATGGATACAGAAAATGTTGTACATTTACACAATGGAGTACTACACAGCTACTAAAAACAATGAATTTATGAAATTTTTAGGCAAATGGATAGATCTGGAGGATATCATCCTGAGTAGCATAACCCAATCACAAAAGAACACACATGATATGCACTCACTGATAAGTGGATATTAGCCCAGAAACTTAGAATATCCAATATACAATTTGCAAAACACATGAAACTCAAGAAGACCAAAGTGTAGATACTTCGCCCCTTCTTAGAATGTGGAACAAAATACCCATGGTAGGAGTGACAGAGACAAAGTTCAAAGTGGAGACAGAAGGAAGGACCATCCATAGACTGCCCCACCCTGGGATCCATCCCATAAACAACTACCAAACCCAGACACAATTTTGCATATGCCAACAAGATTTTGCTGATGGGACCCTGATATATCTGTCTCTTGTGAGGCTATGCCAGTGCCTGGCAAATGGAGAAGTGGATGCTCCAGTCATCTATTGGATGGAACAGAAGGCCCCCAATGAAGGAGCTAGAGAAAGTACCCAAGGTGCTAAAGGGATCTGCAACCCTATAGGAGGAACAACAATTTGTAACTCTTCTTAATAGCATCCATGAGCTGTCTTTCTTGTGAGTTCATCTGACTTACTGTCACATTTCTTTAGGACTTTGTTCAGTCATTACAGATTTGCAAGAGGCTGTTATGTACCTGTCTTAAGATTGTTATGTACTTCCTTAAAATCTTACTCAAGCAACGACTTAATAGTTTTTAACTTTTTGAGAGAAATTGCGTGTAATATTTCTGTATTGGCTTTTATCCTCACTAAAATAAACTTAAGAACACAAAAGGGTTTTTTGTTATTGTTGTTTTTAATATCATTTGATCACAAGAAATCACTCAGTGCATTAATTATGAACATTTTTGCTCAAAATTTTCACTTGTCTGAAACCTCAACCAGTATAAGACACACAAAAAAGTAGGTGATTTAAAAAAACATGCATGAGGGAGCTAGAGACAATTCAGTAGTTAAGAATGTTTGATGTTCTTGCAGACCCTGGTTTGGGATATCAGTATCCACACTGAGCATCTAACCATTTCTTGTAAGTTTAGCTCCTAGAGATCTGATTCACCCTACTCATGTTCACATACTTCAACACACATATTAATGAATATGATCTGTTAAATTAAAAAAATGAAAGAAATAAATGAATAGTGCAGTTAGTCATTTAATAGCAAGCATTGGGTCTTTATAATAACAATTCAGAAACTAAAAATAGTCCTGTTTTATAAGAACTTATATTTTGAGGAACAAATACATTTTGGCAAGTAGTTTAATAACAAATACATAAAATCATAATTAAAGTAAACACAAAGCAGCAGATATAAGGTTTACAAAAGAGAACGAGAGGAGCAGCACCTTCGGGGAGGACTTGGGAGTTTTCTCTAATTAATGTGAGTAGAAAATGACTATTTCACATTAACAAATAGCTAACTATGGCTCAATATGACATCTCCCACAATGGAAGACAGAAAAAAGTAGTGAATGATTAGAATATAATACAGGTAAAAATCTGTGTTCCAACGTGAAGCCAATTGTAGAGAGGGAATTTGCAAAAGAAACTATGGAGTTATATATTTGCCTTCATAATGATTAAAATCCTTTAAAATCTTTTACCTTGGAATATTTGGGATAATAATGTATATTTTAGAGTAGAAAAAAAGAGTGTCACTTGCGCAGTCTGGCAAGCAGGTGGCAGGTTGAATGCAGCAGAAGCATTTGAAATGAAATTACACACACCTCTGTGGGGTTCTGGTTTAAACTATATGACAGAGAGAAATGAAATACTGGGGAAGAAAAATGGAGAGAATTTCATGGAATATTAGCTATTATGGATGATGGAAATGTCATATTTTTGTACTGTTTCCTGGCTTAAAAAAACTATAGTGAATCAAGTCACGTAATAAAATAAAAATAAATGTTACAAATAAGTAAATGGGGGAGAAGAATGGTCAATTTTGTTATGTTTCTGTTAAATTTCCATTTAATACATAATATTTTAATTTGGCTATTAGGTAACTGAGTTGCTTTCCATGAGAAAACAGTAGAAATTCTGCCAAATATATTATATATGGTAGGCATGATAAGAGCATGCTTTGACTCATACAATTAGTAAGGGTAGACTCTAGGATAAGAGGAGATAGCCTAACAGAATACCTTAAATAATTTAACAGGTGATGAATGCATAGGGGAAAGTTAATCAAAACAGAAGGGAAAGATCTAGAAACACAGACCAAAAGGAAATTTAAAAACAATATGAAAATCTACATGATTCCATATGCATGCCATTTAAAATATTATTTATATAACTTGTCTACATAGCTTGAATTTAATGGTACACACACACTAACATTATTATATAGAGCTATCAGATAGGAAAATAAATTTTAGTTAGAAAGATAGATGGTCATCATTGGGAAGAGAGGCCCCTTGGTACTGCAATCTTTATATGCCCCAATAGAGGGGAACACCAAGGCCAAGAAGTGGGAGTGGGTGGACAGGGGAGCAGGGAGGGGGGAGGGGGAAGGGGACTTTCAAAATAGCATTTTAAATGTAAATTAAGAAAATATCTAATAAAAAATTTGGAGAAAAAAAAAGAAAGATAGATGGAAGATAGTAGGTAATTAGAAAATAGAGACTAACATTTAAAATGTTAAATGAAGCCTTTTACAATTATGAGGAAAGAGTCTAAAGAATTGAAGGATAACATAAAATTGAGGCCATAAAGTCTTAGGAGAATGTAGTTGTCTGATTAATGCAGGATTTGAAAATATATGTTACAGGTAAAATGGAGATGAATGACCCCCTCCTTCCAAACACACAAATACCCTATGAATAGAGAAATAGATGAAAAAATTGAAATGAACATTTTTTTAAATCTTCAAGTAGCAGAGAAGTGCAATGTACACATATTTGACATTGAACTTTGATAAGAAGTACAGATTAGATAATAACAGAATTATAACATATTAATTGATAACTGGCCTCAGTTGCAAAATATAAAATCGAACAACAATAACAACATGGAATGAGTCTTCTGAGATTTCAACTGGCCCTCATACACCATTATTAGTCAGCAAAAGGAATGTTGTTTGAAAGTCTTTTTCTCACAATACTCTCTCTTGCTTGAACAAACTGTTCTAGGTAGTACAGACTACAGGCCAGCACATAAACCATTACACGTGCATTAATTTCTCATTTCCAAGGCTCCCTATAAATTGCAATTGCAACTATTTTCCTCCAACCTTGCAGACCCTTCCTTCCCTCAGGAGAAAGGCTGTCCTTCTCTGTGTGCTCTAATAAACAGACTCCTCTTCTGAGGTTAGACTTTTGAGGTCTATATTCTGATGTTTGTTTCTATATTCTTTGTTCTATATCTGACATTAATCCTATCTACATCTATAATTTTATTTTCTGTATTTTGTATTATTT
The DNA here is from genome assembly GCA_902729485.2 of Mus minutoides. Classification (NCBI taxonomy): domain Eukaryota; kingdom Metazoa; phylum Chordata; class Mammalia; order Rodentia; family Muridae; genus Mus; species Mus minutoides. The sequence continues at coordinate 18,481 of LR753944.1, forward strand.
TATATATTAGGAACAAAATACATTTGAGAAGATAAGAATTCAATGATTTTGTTTCATTTATATACTTCCTAAGTAGATACATGTCTACATTTTTTAATTAAGTGAATATATTTTAGCACCAGATAAAGGTAATATATGGCATAACAATTAGGTGTATATATAATACTATAATATAAAATTGCAAGATGAAGTAAAAAAGAATTTCAGAGAAAATATGATCAAGTGAGATATTCTTGTAAACTCATCAGGACATACGGAAACTATCGATGGAAGTGAATATAAAATTATATTTAAAAGCATGAATGTTTTGACAGATAAGTAGAAACTATCACAGTGTTTGAAAGGTCATAATTCAGTAGAGGACTCTGGAACAGAATGCTTCTTGAGGCCACTGTAAGAGAGTGAAGAAAAATCATTGAACGAAACCACTCCTTGTGTCGAAAAAGTACTTTATTGGGGAACATACTGCTATGCTGTCTCATAAAAGTAGAGAGTAGCTACCTGATTAGGTAAGTAAGTAGGCTTTATAGGGCTAGCAACAGGTATAGGACAGATCATTTCCTCTTAGTGTGTGTGTATATATATATATATATATATATATATATATATATATATATATATATATACATGTATGTTTATTTCTCTTTTCTTGAGTGGAATAGGAGCTTCTGGCTGTACTCACTGGAGGAGTTCTGTGTCTTTTAATAGATCTGTGTAGAAGTAAGGGATCTCAGAGGGAATAAAAATGAAAACAGAGAGTACCATCAAACAACCTCTGCTCTGGGACTTTGCATTTCTTTCCTGGAGTTCTCTTGATACCTGAGAAATCAGATTTCCATGCCTTACTTTGTTTATCTTAGTTTCAATATATACACTTTTATAAGCTTCTTTTATTTTTCTTCATGCTTTGTCTTTTTTTCTTGGATATTTTATTTATTTACAATTCAAATGTTATCCTCTTTACCAATTTCCCACACCAAAACAAAAACAAAAACAACCCCATATCCCATTCGCCTATTCCATTCCCCCATCTTTCTACTTCTATGAGGGAGTACCCACACACACCCACTCACTCCCACCTCCACACCTTTGCTTTACCCTACACTGGGACAGTGAGCCTTCACAAGACCATGGTCCTATTATCCCATTGATGTCCAACAAGGCCATCCTCTTCTACATATACAGCTGGAGCCTTGGGTCCCTCCATTTGTACTCCTTGGTTGGTAGTTTAGTTCCTGAGAACTCTGGTTAGTTGACATTGCTCTTCTTCCTATAGAGTTGCAAACCCCTTCAGCTCCTCAGTCCTTTCTTTAACTCCTGCACTGGGGACCCCGTGATCAGTTCAATGGTTGGCTGCAAGCATCTGCCTCTGTATATGTCAGGCTCTGAAAGAGGTTCTCAGGAGACAGCTGTATCAGGCTCCTGACAGCATACACTTCTTGGCATCCACAATAATGTCTGCATTTGGTGATTGTATATGGGACTGATACCCAGGTAGAGCAGTCTCTGGATGGCTTTCCTTCAGTCTCTACTCCACAGTTTGTCTCTGTATTTGCTCCCATGAGTATTTTGTTCCCCCTTCTAAGAATGACCAAAGCACCTACACTTTGGTCTTTCTTCTTCTTGAGTTTCATGTGGTCTATGAATTGTTTCTTGGGGATTCTGAACATTTGGCCTAATATCCACTTATCAGTGAGTGCATACCATGTGTGTTCTTTTGTGACTGGGTTACCTAACTCAGGATGATAATTTCTAGCTCCATCCATTTGCCTATGAATTTCATGAATTTATTGTTTTTAATAGCTGTGTAGTACTCCATTGGGTGAATGTACCACATTTTCTGTATCCATTCCTCTGTGGAAGGACTTCTGGGATCTTTCCAACTTCTGGCTATTATAAATAAGGCTGCTATGAACATATTGGAGCATGGGTCCTTGTTATACGTTGGAGCATCTTTTGTGTGTATGTCCAGGAGTGGTGTACCTGGCTCTTCAGGTACCTTGGTGTGACCCTAACCAAGCAAGTGAAAGATCTATATGACAAGAACTTCAAATCTCTGAAGAAAGAAATCAAAGGAGATATCAGAAGATGGAAATAACTCCCATCTTCATGGATTAACAGGATTAATATAGTAAAAATGGCTATCTTACCAAAAGCAATCTACAGATTCAATGCAATCCCCATCAAAATTCCAACTCAATTCTCCATAGAATTAGAAAGAACAATTTGAAATTTCAACTGGTATAACAAAAACCCAAGATATTGAAAACTATTCTCAACAATAGAAGAACTTCTGGGGTAATCACCATCCTTGACCTCAAGCTGTACTACAAAGCAATAGTGAAAAAAACTGCATGGTGTTGGTACAGGGACAGACAGGAAGATCAATGGAATAAGATTGAAGACTCAGAAATGAACCCATACACTTATGTTTACTTGATCTTTGACAAAGGAGCTAAAACCATTCAGTGGGAAAAGACAACATTTTCAACAAACAGTGCTGGTTCAACTGGTGGTCATCATATAGAAGAATGCATATCGATCCTGTACTGGCTAGTTTTGTGTCAACTTGACACAAGCTGGAGTTATCACAGACAAAGGAGCTTTAATTGGGCAAATGTCTCCACAAGATCCAGCTGTAATGCATTTCCTCAATTAGTGATCAAGGGGGAAAGGCCCCTTGTGTGTGGGACCATCTCTGGGCTGGTAGTCTTGAGTTCTATAAGAGAGCAGGCTGAGCAAGCCAGGGGAAACAAGCCAGTAAAGAACATCTCTCCATGGTTCTGCATCAGCTCCTGCTTCGTGACTTGCTTTGAGTTCCAGTCCTGACATTTTTGGTGATGAACAACAGTATGGAAGTATAAACTTAATAAACCCTTTCCTCCCCAATATGCTTCTTGGTCATGATGTTTGTGCAGGAATAGAAACCCTGACTAAGACAGATCCATCCTTATCTCCTTGTACAGAGAACGTCTACATAAAACCAGTCACTGAAACTAATGAAAGAGAAAGTAGGGAAGAACCTTGAATACATGAGCACAAGGATAAAAGTTTTGTAATCTTCTTAAATATAAGCTTAAAGAAAAAAATTGTATTTAAATTTTAAAAAAGGAAAAGAAGGAAACAAAAACAAAAAGAAAAACCCTAGTTCAGCTAAGATGCTACTATCAGGTTCCCAAAAGAGGGAAATGCCAAACAAAAGGGGAGAAGCTGTAAAGTTAGAAAAGTAAAATATGCTATCTCATTAAAGAGATTTTTATTCCTCCTATCTCCTTTCTTTGGCCTAAGATATACAGACACTTCTAAGGGCAGTCTTCTTTGATGAGTGTAGCCCCTTGGGTAGATAGTTGATCTGAATGACTAGATTAACTCTTTTATAGTTTGGATAGCTTGCAATGTTAGACTTTCACCCAGGTCAGATAAGCAGCTTTCTCACTGACCTGCTCCCCATGAGCCTGTTATACATTCACAGAGTCTCTTGGTAGGAAGCTTGCCAGTAGCTGGGAAGCAGCATGCAGGGGTGGCCTAAATTAACCTTTGCTAAATAAGTGACATGAGAACCCAGAGAGACATTGGGGTTGTTATGTTGACATTAGCAAACTCTTGTGAATTTTTTCCTTCATTGTGGGTTTCTAACAAGGGAGAAGGACATACAAAAAGACCCAAGTCATGAAAGGCTGTGTGTGCTCAACGGGGCCTGGTGGCAGTGATTTGGCGATGAAAGGAATCTGAGACCAATCTGGACAAGAGCAAAATTATTCTTTAATGAGAACAACTGAAGCACACAGCCTTTGTGGTAGCCTGAAGACTAAGCAGATGTGAAATCTCCATCTTAGGATTGCTTTTGTGGAAGAAATGAAGAGTTAAGGAACAGAAGACTTCATCTACAGTTTCCCTACAGTCTCCACATGGTAGATAACAGCAGAAGTAGTTAGGTTACTCTTCTAAGAAACATGCCAGGTTCTGATAGCCAACAGGATTATTAGTCAAGTCAATTTTTGTGTCTGGATTTCTCAAATTACCTGAGGCTTTTTTTGAGTTTTATCTCAGCATGATTGGCAAAAGATGGGTAGAAAGTTCTGATCATAGTTGAGAAGATACTGCCCTATTTTTTTTTTTTGTTAGATATTTTCTTTATTTACATTTCAAATGCTATCCAGAAAGTTCCCTGTACCCTTACCTCGCCCTGCTCCCCTACCCACCCACTCCTACTTCTTGGCCCTGGCATTCACCTGTACTGGGGCATATAAAATTTGCAAGACCAAGGGGCCTCTCTTCCCAATGATGGCCAACTAGGCCATCTTCCATTACAGATGTAGCTAGAGATAATTTTCCAAGCAAATGGTCCCAAGAAACAAGCTGGAGTAGCCATTCTAATATCAAATAAAATTGACTTCCAACCCAAAGTTATAAAATAAAAAAAAAAAAAAGAAGAAGACGAGGGGCACTTCATACTCATCAAAGGGAAAATCTACCAAGATGAAATCTCAATTTTGAATATCTATGCTCCAAATGCAAGGGAAGCCACATTCATTAAATAAACTTTAGTAAAGCTTAAAGCACACATTGCAACATACACAATAATAGTGGGAGACTTCAACACCCCACTCTCACCAATGGGCCAATCCTGGAAACAGAAACTAAACAGAGAAACATGGACAGTAACAGAAGTTATGAAACAAATGGATTTAATAGATATTTACAGAACATTTTATCCTAAAACCAAAGAAACTGCCTTTTAAAAGTTTTTCAAGAGGAAAAGTTCTTTCTCTTTAATGTTCTAACACTTTGTAGGGCTACAAAGTTTAGGACTGACTCCATAATAGATAGATAGATAGATAGATAGATAGATAGATAGATAGATAGATAGATAGATAGATAAATTGATGGGTGTAGATCTCAGATGAATTTGTGAGGTTGGGTAGGGATAGTTGATAGGCTCATACTATATTGCATGAAAATTATAAAACAAACAAACAAAAAAACCTTACAACCCAGTTTTTTAAAGGTCAGTATAAAAGAGAGTTTTAAATGCCTTTCTTCCTTCAAAAAATATATTCTTAGCTATATATCTAATGTAATTATTCCTAATAAGAGGTTTTGCAAAAATAATTAAGGTACTAATCACATGATCATTAACAACAGTGAATTTTCTATATTATTGTAGTCTCTTTCTTGGACATGTAAAGAAGGAAGCTGACTGAGTCAATCAGATTTATGTCAGAAGACAGAAAAGAGATCTCAAATGTAAAACACATTATTAAAAAACATGAAATGAAGGCCAAAGATCAAAAATCATAGCCATTAGGAGATGAAGGGACCTCTATCTGAGAGGCAAAAATGAAAGAGGCAGAAATCCTGGACTTCAGTTTCATAACTACAACAAAATGAATTCTAAACATATAGCATGCTTAAAGATGGATTCTTCCAAATTGCTCTGACAAAAAATGGCTGGCTCATTCATGGAACCTGGACTAGAACTGGAAATTCAGACCAAACTATCCTAGATTTCTCAGCAACAGAATTCTAAAAATAGTTCAAGTTGTTAAGCTTTAAAGGAAGTAATACTTGTGCTGCCAGAAGAATGATACACAAAACTGAAAACACAGTTTTAAATTTGAGGAAACAGAGCATTCAACATCCCCAATGACCCTAGACAACTCTGACAAAATAAAGAGTACAAGGAACAGAAATTTTGCCATAAGTCAATAAATTGATGAAATAAATCAATAATTTAACAGGAATTCTCCCCAGGTCTATCAGAAAGCATTATGTGACAGAAAAAGATTCTATCTACAGTTTTACATCATTGGTTTTTAACAAGACTGACACAGATTTTCATTCCAAACATTCCATGTGCAATATGTTATATAACAATCTGATGTGTTTTAACTAATGATGATATGAAAACATTTATTTATTTTATACTAATTTTGATATGTGTAATGCAGTGGAACATTATATATAAATATTTTCTGACAGAAAAAAAATTACTGTAAGAGTTAATCCCAGCAAATGAAATTGTTTAATGTTTTAAATTTGAAATCATTTGAAACAAAAGTCATTATGATGTTTTGATTTTTCATTACAATGATAATGTAACAATTATCTTCTGTAACAAAACATCATTTTCTGGCTAATCTATTAATTTCTCATTCCATACGTTTTTATGAAGTTTAAGAGCTCTGTTACACCTGATGACTTTGCTAGGGACTTTGCAAAATGCAGGGTTCAGAACTCTTTCTTTCAGCATCTTTCATTTGTTTTTGATATCATTGTTTGTGATATCAGAATCTTTGATTTGTTTTTGAAATACTTAGATATTTCTCTAAGTATTCACCAATAAAATGTTTTATTATATTCAAAACTAATTTATGGATATCAAAAGCCCTAAAAAGGTTTAAAAATCCATAATGCTTAGCTGTTTTCTCAAATGTATCTGTATAACATTTTGATTCTCTCCTACCAATAACAACCTAAAGTTATTTTTATCTAAAAGTAAGTTTTGTCTCTAAAGCCTTTTTTTTAAAGATTTATTTTATTTATTTATTCATTTATTTATTTATTTATTTATTTATTTATTTATTTTTCCTCTTTATTAGATATTTTCTTCATTTACATTTCATATGTTATCCAGAAATTTTCCCTTACCCTCCCGCGTCCCCGCCCTGCTCCCCTACCCACCCCCTCCCACGTAATGGCCCTGGCATTCCCCTGTTCTGGGGCATATAGAGTCTGTATGACCAAGGGGTCTCTCCTCCCAATGATGGCCAACTAGGCCATCTTCTTCCATATATGCAGCTAGAGACATGAGCGCAGGGGGAACTAGTTAGTTCATGTTNCTGACTGTGAGCATCCACTTCTGTGTTTACCAGGCGCTGGTATAGCCTCCCACAAGACAGCTATATCAGGTCCCTTTCAGCATTATCTTGCTGGCATATGCTATAGTGTTTATTTTAGTGGCTGATTATGGGAGGGATCCCTGGCAGCCGCCTTCACTGGTTGGTCCATCCTTTTGATTCAGCTTCACACATGATCTCTAAAGCCTTTTTTAACTGAAGAAAGTATAATAGATTTCTTTCCAAAATTTGAAAAAGGCAGAAGCAAAATACAGGGTAAACTATGGTGTTTAGAGTCATTGTGTATGCCTCAAATTCATTAACAGGAGAGACATCTAAGACCTAAATAGATGATCTATTTTGTGTGATAGACTCTTACATGATATTCAAATCCTGGGTTTTAAGCAGAAACAGATATTTTAAAATTGTGGTACATATTGGGCCTGATCCACTAATTTTCTAACTTGCTTGTTTCTCATTAGTTCCAGAAAGGATGGAAAAAAATGGAAGTTACTAGGTATTTGTTTTTTAAAAATAAGCTCGATGTAATATACCGGAGACATGAAAGAATAATACTGAGATGTTGTGATACATTACTTAATGATCTTAGTTTAAAAACTGATAATAAGCAATTATTTTTAAACCTTCATGCTTCATTGAAGTATCAGAAAGTAATTAAAAGATACTTAATGTACTGCATTTTTGTTTTATATCTTGAGAAATATATGAAGAAATTAGGAAGGAGAAATGAAGTAATTTAAGTGTATTTAAATTTAAACTACATAAATCAAAGACTACATTATTATTCTCTCAGTTTTCTAATTCTAATTTTATATTCTTTCTTTAAAAATAACTATATCATATTAACTTCTTAAATTGTCAAAATTTATTTGATCCTTGTTAGGGCAGATCTTAACTATAAGAATGTTAGAATGTATCAACCCATCTCATTATATACCATGTGTACAAACATATACAAGGAAGACTTCTCAGATCTCACCTTCTCCCTCTTCATGTGAAAGGACAAGCAAAGGAAAGGAGAAAGTACTGATCTGCGTTACAGGACTTATGTTTGAGAGGACTGTACCATTTCATGGACATAGATGAACCATGGCATATTCAAAAGATTCACTAGATACTCGCTAGTTATTGCTAAAATATAGATCCTATTATACAGCATCCACCTCTCCCAGTATCCTGTTACTTGTATAAAAGGACAAGCCGTACTACCTAGTGTTCCAATGAAAAACTATTTCTGAGTGTACAATTTTTTTTTTGCTTCGTTTTGGTTTCTTACTTATTATAAGATTCCATTTGGATATAGGCTATGATAATTGAAAAGTCTCACATGATTTGCTAAAATATTTATGGCTATTAAAATTATTAGAATTTTCTTTATACAATGAACATAATTTATGTTTATTTAATAGTCCCTATGATGTCTTGCATAAATTACAATCATTCTACAAGTTAGAAAATAAAGCTCTATGATTTTTGTTTAATGTTCTGTAAAAAGGTGATAAAATGATCCAGAATAAAATATATTATATTCTCCATTTAACTATTCCTGTATATTACATGTGGATTTTTAGGATTACCTATGATTAGAAGATTTTTTTCTTTCTCTTAAAATTAATTTGAGATGCTTTGGCAATAATATAGGCTAATCCCAACCGAATGGGATTAAACTGTAATTTGCCTAAAGCGTCTTCCTTTTATTACTTAACCATTATTATGCACGTACAAACTTATATGTGTTTGTACTTAATGGAAAATTCAATAATTTGAGTTTTTAGTTTTTTAGTTTTTTACAATCACTAAACTAAAATTAGATCAGGTACAATAGAAACAATATCAATAGTTTGTTAACACACTCGAGGTATTGCTTACAAACTTCCTATTGATGTCTAAATATCTATGATTCCCAGTGTTTAAGGTTTTCCCTTTAAAGGTACATGCATGATAATTATTTTACTAATTAAAAAATTTTTAAGTTAATTTTATCAGGTAGATTTAAACCAATCACTAAAGAGAGAGAGAGAGAGAGAGAGAGAGAGAGAGAGAGAGAGAGAACCTGGATTTCTTTTTGACTACAATTGTACATAAAATTGTGCATGCTCAAAATTAATGTTCACCGAGACACTCTATTTCTGACCTTATTTAGAAAAAATGTCTTTCACAGGGTAATTAAGATTAATATTCTAGACAGAAGCATAATGAACTGAAGTCAGTTCTAAGATGACTGACCCATTAAGCTGCAGCTTCTTACACCATGGGTTGGATTTCCACAATGATTCCTGAAACTGAGTATGGACACATGAAGTATTTGGCAAGCGTAAAAAAAAAAAAAAAAAAAAAAAAGAATAAATTCTGAGAAGGCAACAAGAAAGCCAACTAAAGTATGAACAACAGGTGACTCTGCCAGCATCTGCCCACATTGCCTCAGCACCTGGTGGCCACCCGCTCACCACCCTCACCATATCTTTCATTTATTGTAAGAAGCTTCCATCTTTTCTGTCTACCAGTATCACGATTTAAAGTGTTTTCATTCAACTTCATATAGATATCCAAATTTCCCCACATCATTTACTGTAGATCCCATCTGATTTTTTTTTTAATTTGTGTTTTGACTACATTGTAAAAAGTGAATAAATCATGTACCTATCCTCACATGGACTTGTACTTGTTCTATGCTGTTTTATTTATCTACAATTGCATTTTGTGCCTGTACTATGCTGTTTATGTTAGAAGGTTTGCTAATTTATCTTGAAGTCCTGTATGGGGGCACCTCTAGCAATATTCTCCTTGCTTACTCTTGCTTCAGTTATCTATAATCAATCATGCTTCTATTCTTAAATTGGCAAGTTTTAGTGGGACTCTATTTCTCAATTAGTCCCACCAACCTGAAGTTCCCTTGCTCAGCCCAGTCCTGCTTCTAAAGGCCTATAAAATGGAAAGCTGTAATAATTAACGAGAAAAGCAGACTTCTTGCCTACTGATATTAACTTTGATAATTCCCTGTGCAATGCTATATTGAGTGCACAGTTGTCTGATACTACAGTCTAGTAGTCTAAATGCCACAGAACAAATCCTTATTCAGAGGACAGTACTATAATTGTTTCAAATGTCTGTGGACATGTACTTCATTAAAGTTCTTTAACTCACAAGTAGTAATGAAGAACTGGGCTTACAATACTCCAATAAATATTTCCTAGTCAAGAAACATCTTTAGGAAGGTTTGGCAATTCATGTATTTCAGTTCTTTTTATGTTCCTCTAACAATTACATCCAAGACATTGGTACTTGTGTGACCACACATGAAAGAATTATGGCTTGATACCCATTATTTGAGAATCTTAACTAGAACTCTTAGGTTTTACTGAAGTTATCAATGATTATTTTAACTAGGTTCACTGTAAGAATTCATTGATCATTTACTACAGTCAAGGTAATTTTTTAGAAATATATTAGAAAATTTGCACTTTAATACTCAAACTTTATGCTTGTTTTAATTATGCTTCAAACATTGTGAATAAACATTTGAGCCAAGCAACTTAAGTGAGGAAGGATTAAATTAACCTCAGGGTTTCACACGATTCATTATGCAGTCACTTGACCCACGCCCTTGGGTAGATCATGGTAGCAGCAGTCCATGACAGACAAGACACAGTGAGGAGATGTCATCATAACAAGCAAATGAACAATTCAAACAAACAAAGAAACAAACAAAAAAACCAAGTAGGCAGGGCAGTGGTGGTACATGTTTAATCCCAGAACTTGGGAGGCAGAGACAGGTGGATTTCTGAGTTCAAGTCCAGCCTGGTCTACAGAGTAAGTTCCAGGACAGCCAGGGCTACACAGAGAAACCCTGTTTTGAAAAACAAAAAACAAAAAACAAAAACAAAACAAACAAAAGAACCAAGTAAAGCCATAGCAAGAGATATGAGGTGCATAGTAAAACTTAATGCCATTCTTTTGATTTTTTTTTTTTTTTTTTTTTTTTTTTTTTTTTTTTTTTTTTTTTTTTTTTTTTTTTTTTTTTTTTCCGAGACAGGGTTTCTCTGTATAGCCCTGGCTGTCCTGGAGCTCACTTTGTAGACCAGGCTGGCCTCGAACTCAGAAATCAGCCTGCCTCTGCCTCCCGAGTGCTGGGATTAAAGGCATGCGCCACCACGCCCGGCAATGCCATTCTTTTGATACAACAGTAAGACTAGGACTCACCTAGACTCAAAATAAAGAACTTTTTGCCTCGCAGTTATATTATCTATTCAGTTTTTATTTCCTTTGTTTTGCTCTTTCTTTCTCTGATCTGCTTTCCCTGGAGAACTTTAGATAGCTCCATCTCTACATTCCATTAGAGGTAGTTATCTAAGCAGTTCTTTCTTGCTATTATAAAACCTTTTTCTCCTTAACTCATCTCCTGCCACTTACCCAGTCTTTTATTTTACATATCAATACAGTCATTTACTTCAGGTTTCCTTTTGATAATCCTATGAATTAGCATCCTGTGACCCCAGCCCCTAAATTCTTAGGAGAAAACTAGCACAAGTTTTCTTTAACATTAGAAAAAAGTTCCGGGGGCTGGTGAGATGGCTCAGCGGGTTAGAGCACCCGACTGCTCTTCGGAAGGTGATGAGTTCAAATCCCAGCAACCACATGGTGGCTTACAACCAACCACCCGTAACGAGATCTGCCATCCTACTCTGGTGCATCTGAAGTCAGCTACAGCATACTTATGAGGAATAATAAGAAATGAATCCTTGCAGATTGTATCTTGGGTGTTCTAAGTATCTGGGCTAAATATCCATTTATCAGTGAGCGCATATCCAATGACTTCTTTTGTGATTGGATTACCTCACTAAGGATTATGTCCTCCAGATTCACCCATTTGCCCAAGAATTTCATAAATTCATTTTTTTAATAGCAGAATAGTACTCCATTGTGTAAATGTACCATATTTTCTGTATTCATTTTCTGTTGAGGGACATCTGGGTTCTTTCCAGCTTCTGGCTATTATAAATAAGGCTGCTATGAACATAGTGGAGCATGTGTTCTTATTACCAGTTGGAACATCTTCTGGGTATATGCCCAGGAGAGGTATTGCAGGATCCTCTGGTAGTACTATGTTCAATTTTCTGAGATAACGCCAGACTGACTTCCAGAGTGGTTGTACAAGCTGGCAATCCCACCAGCAATGGAGGAGTGTTCCTCTTTCTCCACATCCTCGCCAGCATCTGCTGTCACTTAAGATACAATCTGAAAAACACATGAAAATCAAGAAGGAGATTTAGAGGAGAGGCCCCTTGGTACTGCAATCTTTATATACCCCAATAGAGGGGAACGCCAGGACCAAGAAGTGGGAGTGGGTGGGCAGGGGAGCAGGGAGGGGGGAGGGGAGAGGGGACTTTCGGAATAGCATTTGAAATGTAAATTAAGAAAATATCTAAAAAAAAAAAAAAAAAAAAAAAAAAAAAAAAAAAAAAAAAAAAAAAAAAAAAAAAAAAAAAAAAAAAAAAAAGATATTTAAAACTAAAAAAAAAAAAGAATCCTTGGACCGGAGAGACCAACAAAGGGAGCAAGCCAGGCTGTCTGGAGCGAGCGGAGCCGAAAGGGGACGGCCGGAGCAAGCGGGGTTGAGTGGAGCAAGGGGTGTTGACCAGAACAAGGGAAAAAAAAAAAGAAAGAAAAGAAAAGAAAAAAGTTCAGATATCTCCCTGGCTTTGTTAACATAGATGCTAAACTAGCTGTGTGGGACCCTTTCCTGAAATTACCATATTTACCACAACTGAGACCACACTTACTGTGCCCCAGGCTAACTTGAATTCAGGTATCTCCCTATATTTGTATCTTTCAGACAAGCTGTCTCATAGTTTAGCTACCCTCTCTTCCTTTAGATTCATGACATCTCTCATAACTCATATTGTGTCCTTGTATTTTGCATAGTTGAGAAATTTTAGATATTTGAACCCATGTTTTTAGAGTTCTTTCCACACCCTTTAGGGCTGTCCTGAAGGTCCCAGCTTTAATCTTTTTGCTAAGACATTAGCCACACCTTTGCCTCAGGGTGTCTCTGATTATCATGGAGTCATTAATGTTAACAGGAATCACATTCCTTTGTTTTTGGTTTTGTTGTTATTTTGTTTTGTTTTGTTTTTGTCTTGGTATAGCCCTGGCTCTCCTGGAACTCACTCTGTAGACCAGGCTTGCCTTGAACTCAGAAATCTGCCTGTCTCTGCCTCCCAAGTGCTGGGATTAAAGGCATGTGCTACCACTGCTGGGCTGGAACAACATCCCTAAAAAGAGGAATGTAAAATATGTACATTATTATACAAACATGCCTTGTATTTGTGTGGTAGCAGCAATGGAGACTCTTAGAGGTCTACTCCCACTGGCCCTGTCCCAGGGCAGGAATCATGTCAATCTGTTCCTACAAAGGCCATCCCAGACTTGGCAAGATAACTGTCTTCTTGTTTTCTACATGCCTCGAATAGTTCTCTATCTTAGCTTAGCTTTGGAAATTTCTACCATTCTCTGTATTCCAGACAACAAGCAAAAGTTTCATGGGCTTCTAAATTATGGTGAATGGTTCATTTTTCCCTCAGTGGTGGGATATGAGTAACTGTTCTTATAGATTCACTGCTTTGCACGGACACAATGTCTTCTAATTTTTTTTTTTTTTTAATTTATATTCTTTGAGATAGTTAATGACTCTGAGCACTGTTTGCTTTCTGATTAACTCCCTTCAGTAAAATATATGCTTTGAGAGTAGAGGCTTAGAGTAGATTCATGTTGTTGCCAGAGCACTGAAGACATCATCAGATATTTACTGATCACATATTTTATAAGACTGAGGACTACTTTCACATACCTGCGTTTCTCCTATGTTGGATACTCCCCCTTCTAATTTATCCATGTATAGTATGCGAAAAATAACATGTCATATGAGAGCACATAAAAAAATATCTTTCCTTTAGTGTTAGAGGAAGCACTGTTTTTTCAGCAAATCAGAGGTCATAACAGCAAAAGTTGTTAGAAATTGTGAGGGAGATGTAGACAATATGATTATTAGCTTGCATGGAGACACAAGATAAATGTTGTATCTCTTCAGTTACAATAAGAAAAACTTCCACTTATTGCAGTTTTGAAGCTGATAAAAGACAGACAGAATCAATCCGTTTTGGGTCTCAGAACATCTCCAGAACAGAATCAAACAATAAAGTAGAATGATTCATATCTCTGAGACTATAGTATTCATCTCCAACATCCCCTCAGTATCAAAGCTAATATTGCATACTGAGAAAAACCAGGTGATTCTCTTTTGTTTGCTCTTCTGTTTCTTTCATGTTTGCTTAAACAGCCTGAGGTTGCAACCCTAAAGTAGGATGAACGCTTCAGATTATAGTTTGCTGTCTGAATGAAGACTTGAGGACCTTCTCCATAATCAGCATAATTGGTCACAGTTCTTTGAGCAAAAGCAGAAATACTGGTTAATTAAAAATAGAAATATGCTCATGGATTGTTGTCATTGCACAAATGTTCATTTTTTTTTAACCTAACAAACTGGAAATTAAGCTATTATAATTCAGACCATTATTGTTTAATTCGTGAAAGCAAATCAGAACACAGAATATTAGAAAGCTACATTAAGAAACAAAAATAATCTTGAAAATAATGCTCACTGAGTTAATTTTGTTTTGATATGTTTTAAGTTGCATAATTTTGCACAAGCAGAAAGTGCTGCAGATCCCAGTCTGTGTTCTGAATGGTACTTCACAATATGTTTTGTAATTTATAATATACACAAATAATTTATTCAATTATATACTTGCTGTATGCTATTCTTAATTATACAATAAGGGGCTTTGCAGGTGTTCGTTCTGATTATGGCGACTTTTGGATGGTAAATTTCCAATTGTGACAGGTGCTAACTACTCAGCAATCTTATTTCCTCTCCATTGTAGACAGAAAAATGCATTTTGGAACTGTTATACAAGTTGGTTGTATCCAGATAACTGAATTCGCATGACGGGATGTGAGTAGAGAGAAAAAGCATTGAATTCAATTCTACCTACAAAATTACCTCCATCTCAGCACCCAGACAGGGCCTTGTTCTATTCCCTTCTGCAAACTCATTTATGCAAATAGAATTTGCATAAATTTAACCCTACATTAAAAAATAACAGTCAGAGTAAGAAAAGTGAAATGACCTGCATTTTAACTTTAGGGAATGAAAAACAATCTTATACTGTGTGACTGAAGATGACCCAGTAGTAAAATCTAGGTACTGCTTTTATATATCTATATTTTTTTTTCTTTGTTTACATTTCAAATGTTATCCTCTTTCCCCATCTGCCTCCCCCAACCCCTATTCCATCACCCCTCCCCCTGCTTCTATGTGGGTGTTCCCCACCCACCCTCCCACTCCCACCCCTCCACCCTGGCATTCCCCTACACTGGGGCATTGAGCCTTCAAAGGACCATGGAAGGGCCTCTCCTCCCACTGATGCCCAACAAGGCCATCCTCTGCTACATATCTGCTGGAGCCATGAGTCCCACCATGGGTACTCCTTGGTTGGTGGCTTAGTCCCTGGGAGCACTGGGGGGTCTGCTTGGTTGATTTTGTTGCTCTTCCTATGGGGTTGCAAACCCCTTCATCTCCTTCAGTCCTTTCTCTACCTCCTCCGATGGCAACCGAGTGCTCAGTGCACTGCTCTTGTAGAAGTTCTGAGAATTCAGATTTCAACACTAATGTTCAGTCACTGACTACCACTTGTTTTTTTCACAGCTCCAAATTTTCATCTGGCTTATAGACAACTGCAATCACATATACAACGCCTGCTCCTATAGACACATATGTGTACTCAAAACATTATGACAAAAACTTGTGGCTGAAGAGAGCGGTAGGAAAGATCACTTCCTACTTTTGATGGGGCCAGATTTATGTTCCCAGAACCCACATGGCAGCTCACAATGCACTCTTCTTCCAGTTCAGGGAGATGATTTGCTTGTTTTTTGTTTGTTTATTTATTTGTTTAGTTGTTTGTTCGTTTGAATTCTATTTAGGACAAATAATCATAACTGGCTGCCCATACTGCCAACAGGCTTCTGGAAATTCATGCAAATATGTGGGCTTGACAATGGTGCTCAGGGGACAGAGCATAGTTCAACTAGCTATAAAATTTTTGATAAAATATTTTACAAAAATATTTTATATTTATTATTTAATAAAAGGAATTTATTTGACTTTCATTTTTGTTTTTGTTTTTCCTTTTTTTGGAAGAAAGGAAGAAAGAACATAAATTTGGGGGTACGGAGCTAGTAGAATCTGGGGGTATTTGGGGATTGAGAAGAAACATGCTTAAAATATATAAAACATATAATAATTTTTTTAAAGTTAAGAGAGAAAATTAATATTAAAATATAAATTTGTCCTTTTGTATATCACTGTGCCCTCCCTGAGCCTTGAGCAGGATGAATCAGACCTTGTTTTTGCCACAGTTGGCTAGCCCACCTAGGGTGGAGTCTTCTGACCTACATAAAGTCTATTGTTTGCCACATCTGCAGCTTCCTGCAAGGAGGCAGGCACTACCTGTTGAGCAGCTGAGCTTGTTGTCCTGAAGAGATCCTGACAGAGAAACAAGATCCTGAGAAGCCATGAGATCCTGGCATAGTGGGGGATGGGTTCCCCCCTTTTAAAGTTCATACTCAAAAAGTAAATATTGGGTCTTGATCAGAAACTCACCTTGGTTGGTCTCATTCTTTTCTTGCTGTCCATCCCATACAGGCCCAGCTTTCCTTTCAGGAGCCCAGTTCTTATTAGCTGCTGGCAGCTCCATATCACCATTCAACTAATATATGCATTATGCCCATAAATAAAATTCTTAATTTTAAGTTATTAGGACTCTGTTTGATTTTCTTTTGTTAAAACATTAAGAGAAGAATGACAAAATCTAAGTAAATTCTAATTTAAAACTTTGATTTTGTTGCTTCTCTTTAAAAATATTTTTTGCCCTGTCTTGCTGTATTTTGTTTTGTCATGTTTGTTTGTTGTCCTTTGAAGGACTGGCCCTTTCAGATGGCAAACAGAGGAAGAATGGATCTGTGGGTGAGGAAAGTCATGGGAAAGAGCTGAGAGGAATGAAGGGAGCAAACACTGTGGTCAGGATGGATTGTATGAGAGATCGTAACTTCTTAATTGTTATTATTTTAATTTAAATTTTATTTAAATTTGTATTAAATAAAATTTAAATTTTATTATTTTAATTTAAAAATAGAAATATTCTTTCCATTTCTATGAACAGGAGATGCAAATTCTACTTTTCCCTGTTTCTATATACCAATTACACTATAGAATAAAGATAGTATTTTGAAATGTGTAGATAAATATATCACAATGTCTTACTAGGTGATACACAGTATTGTCCATGTGAATTTTCTCAGGATTTACAACTTGTATGCTATAACTCTTTGAATTGAGAGCTAATTATGTAGCCCTTATTTTCCTTTTCCAGGTTAAATAGATGGTGTGTGTGTGTGTGTGTGTGTGTGTGTGTGTGTGTGTGTGTGTTTTCTATCTATCTAGGAAAAGCCTATAAAATCACACGAGGAAAAAGTGTTTTAAATTGTCTCTATGTACTAGGAAGACCATAGCAACTACTAGCCTACAATATTCCACAGACAGTATACAAATAAGTCGCTGTCCCAGTTAACAGTAGTGACGGATGGTACCACCAAAATTAAATGATGCCTCCATATTAGAGAAATATCTGAGTTTGGCAATACTGATTTCCCTTCACTGTCTTTCAAATTATAACACAACTTATTTCAAAAGATACTGTATAAATTGAAATGTGCAGAAAAAAAACCATATTTATAACCTATGGTAATTTGAGTTTTTCTTTCAATGTTTCCATGTATAAATATTTTTTTTTTTTTATCATATCATTTACTCTTACTGTTGTAGGTATCTGTTTAGGGATTTGTGGAGAAGAAAATGTTTTTGTGGCCAAGTTTATCCCTATTCTTCTGGGATGAAATGAACTTTCCTTAACACATTCCTCCTCTACTTAAAATCTCAGTTGAGAACCAACATTTGCACTGGTCAAGCATTATCCCAGAAAATACCAAATCTTCCATAGTTGTTATTTTTTTTTGGGGGGGGGGGGGAATAACATACTGTGATACTCCATTTCTTCCAAGTCCAGGACCCTTAGTAGCATATTCTCTGCTCACTTTCCTAAAATAAAAATTCCTTCTAAAATCTTAGTCCTCCTGTGACTTTTAAAAATTTATGACCATCTGCTAAAGAATGATCTGTTTCCTGAAAATTGGAATAAATAAAAATTAGGCTACAACTACAATCTACATGTTGATCTTATCCTCAAATGTAGTTTGATTTTACTGGGCATCAACAAAACTGTTTATCTTCATATTTATAATATTTGTGAACACCAAGATTAGATAATTTTACTATTCCATATGGATATTTTTTGGTAGTTATACCAAGTAAAAATGCTATGATTTGTTTTTATATGAGTAATTTTATGTTATTTTCCTGTATATATTTTGAAATTATTATGACAGTGCTCATTAGATTTCCATGTGGCGGTAATCATTTGTGCTCCAGAATTTTGCATAAGCTGCTTCAGCTTTTATTTCAACCACACTTGAACTTTTAGTGTATACAGTTTTATGGAATATTATTAATCAGCAGAGTAAAATTTCAGTCTGCTATAAATATTCACTAGAGCTTTTAGGTTATCTGGCTATATAAAAGGTAAAAAAATATGGTGTAGTACAATTTATGTTAAAGGAGAAGAACTTATAAATAGAATACTCATAAACTCAAAAGGTATTAAAAACATCACAGTGTCAAAATATGAATTAGTGATGTTGAGAAATTACATTTAATTGAAACTGCATTGCTATTGCTCCAGGACAAAAACAGGCTAGTTAGGAAGAGGTATATGTCTTCTGTAAAATAAAATTCCTATATAACTTGCCAGACTTCTTTTTTAAAAATGTCACTGAATATGATTAATGTAATCTGCTCATCTTCTGAAAGCCTGTTTTTAAGTTACAATAAAAATCTATTATTTCTTTCTGCATTTCAATGAAAGCTCATAAATAAGTCTAAGTGTAACTGAATTGTCCTAGAAATACAGTACCAAGGTCATTAATTTTCTATCAATCTAATTTGCATGTCCTAAAATGCTAACTAATGTGAAACTATAATATGTACACACTGGATAGGTTAATAATAAAGTTTTCAATGCTTAAACAAATAAAACAATACCTTTTCCAACAAATGTATCCTTATTTTAACACATGTACCCAAGTATGCACAATATGTATATAGCGTCAAAGAATAATTCTTATGTAAAAACATATTTACAAATTTTCCAGCTTTGATTTTAGGATGTAAAACATTATAAATAAAATTTTACCTATCTTAAGTTAGCATACCCTATCTACATCATATTTATTGTTTTTATTATATTGTCTCTAGACTTGCTTAAAGCCAACTTTTCAAAACTCTTGTATATACTATATAAGACAGCAAATACATCTGTATTTAAATATGAGTTTTATGAATATAGAAATCCCTTTTAAAGGGAAATACATTAGAAGCTTTAGAACAATGTGTCATGTTTTGAACTGTACAATATAATTCTAAATCTTGTGATCTTTCCAAAGAAAGAGATAGAGAGAAAAGGAAAACCCTATCTAGAAAACATTTGCTTTAATCTCTGCATTAAATTATAGCTAATGGATGAAAGCTGTTTTTTCTTGTTTCTTTTAAAGAATACTTTTACTAATTCTTTGAGAACATTATTCAATGTATTTTGATCATATTCATCTCAAAAAGCCACCTCTTTCCAATTCAAACTACATAATCACCTGACAGCCTGCACTATATGTTTATTTTTCATTTTTAAAACTAGGTAGTCAGATTTAAATTGCCCAAAGACACTTGGTTTCTTCCCTGGAACATAGTATACCTATCCCAGGAAATATATTCTTAAAGAAAACCAGTTGTGATTTTCCCAAGAAATATAAAATGTCACTCCTCAGGTATTTGATTCCCACATCATGGAATACTGAGATTTCTCCAGGACATGGAAAGACTGTCATAATCCCCGAGAGTTCCTATGAACAACTGTCCTGTGTATCTACAAAATATTGTTTGTTTATTCTCATCTACAGCCTATGACTCTAGCAAACTTATGATTACTGAAACTTATAGGGGAGGAACAGGTTATGGACAACCTACTGAGGCCTGAGCACTACAAACTCTTTTATCCTAGGCACACTGTCCATTGGCTTTCTGTGTTAACTGCCATCTACTCCTAGACGTTTCTTAGATGAGAGTTGAGAGACACACTACTCTATAGCTATAGACATAAGCCATTAGGAGTGACTTTCCTTGATTATGTTTTTTTAATACTGGGTTTCTTTGTGTAGCCCTGGCTGGACTAGTACTCATTTTGTAGAGCAAGGTGGCTTCAAACTCAGAGATCAGCTGCCTCTGCATGGCATTAAATGCATGTGACACCATGCTCAAATAGGAGTGACTTTAAATATAGTCCATAATATAAACAAACTCAAACACAAAAACAAACAAACAAAAACAATCTACAAAAGCAAAACAGACAAACAAGCAAAAAAAAGCTTTATTTCCCTTTTAATCAACAGTGTAATTTTAATGATGATGAATATCATTCATCCTCTGTCATTATCTTTGTACACTTATTTTTTTTTTCAGAGTTAAGTATTGACTGATTCTAGAATATGAAAAAAAAACAATTAAAGAATTACATTATTAGTAAAGGATAATGTGTCATAGGAAATATAACATCAAATTAAAATTGTCATGGGTATATACCCTTGATCATAGTTATATAAAATGTGGAATATCTTCTAAATTTTAAAATATACTTCAAAACGGTTATATACAGTTTATTTCAAACCTTCTCTAAATTAAACACAATATGATAAATTGTTATTGTACCTCAGGATGAAGTTATCCTTAATATGTTTCATACGTATAAAAAATTGTAAAATATGAATGATTCCAACAATTTTACAAGAAGAATATACAACTTAGATAATTTTGGATTTTGTAATATCACCTCCTAAACACAATGCCTATGCTTTCCCAAATCCATAACTAATTTTTTATTGTTTTTGAATAAACACATAAAAATACTTTATATATATATATATATATATATATATATATATATATATATATATATAAATTAATATAGAAATAAAGCCTATTCACTGCATAAGTTACCTGTATATGTATTCTTATAAAACATTTAGTTACTTGTATTTATTTCTTCATGTCAGTGTTCATGGTAAATAAGTTAATAAAAACATACTATTCTAAATATATATGAATTAATTTAGAACTTTACCTTTTTAAAAGTTTACTTTCATATTTTATAATTACTTTTGTAAATTGAAAACTTATATTGTAGGCCTTTTACAGTTGTGAATAATGCATACTATAACTAATAACATACTTTATTATTGTTAAAATATATGAGCATATTTGAATTCATCAATTGTTCTGAAGGAAGACATACCATCATATTAAAACTGAAAACACATCTATATTAGAAAAGTTTATTACAGCCGGGCATGGTGGCGCACGCCTTTAATCCCAGCACTAGGGAGGCAGAGGCAGGCGGATTTCTGAGTTCGAGGCCAGCCTGGTCTTGAGAGTGAGTTCCAGGACAGCCAGGGCTATACAGAGAAACCCTGTCTCAAAAAACAAACAAACAAACAAAAAAACAAAAACAAAAACAAAAAACAAAACAAAACAAAAAAACAAAAAAAAAAGAAAAGTTTACTACAAATCAAAAGTTCATGTTAGTGCTATTTCTAATTTATATTTATTCACAGTAAAATAGATGAATATTGATGTGAAGACACAATGTTTTAAGTAAATATTATTGGCTTTAAGTACATATGGACATAGTTATCTTTGGATCATTTTAAAGGTTAATTCTCAAATAATTTTAAAAGATTGTTGTATACGTATATATAACATACAAGAAGTTTGATTATTTACACCATTTATACTTAAAACAAAATTATATGTGCCATCTTAAATTTCATGTTGTGTTCTACACTTTTAGGAATTTTCTAGTGAAAGTAAGCCAATATCTTAAATACTCATTTGGGGTATGTAAATTATAGCTTAAAGTCTAAATTATCCAAAGGTTTTGTGCATGAACAATCATTTTAGATAACACTCTACTGTTATTTAGAGAATATCCAAAAGGAAGTATGCAATACTGAAATTTATAAAATAAAAAACTTATTATTATAACCAATTACAATACAATGTGTTTAGATAATATACATTATTATCACTGAAACACTAAATTTTCAATAAATCTCTCTATGTACTTTAGTCTGTATTGACAACCTGCAAACAGGAATATCTTTTTTTTTTTTTGAAAAATGGAAAATGCTAAATTATATTCTTAAGGACTTGACTGAAATAGTAAGTGCTTCTTTTGATTTTGATAATAAGAATCCCATTATTAATGATTGTTAGGTACTCCCTAAGAGTAAGCATTTATGCCAACGCAGAAATAAGTGAAGTAGACTCTCAAGTGCTCTATGCTGAGCTAAATAGAAATAATCACTTTAGGCTGAGGTGATCCAGGCAGATTGTTGGGTTTCCTAACACTTGTAAGTAGAAGAAAATTATCT
Source organism: Mus minutoides (assembly GCA_902729485.2). NCBI lineage: Eukaryota > Metazoa > Chordata > Mammalia > Rodentia > Muridae > Mus > Mus minutoides. The sequence goes on from LR753944.1 coordinate 41,052, forward strand.
GAAAATATTTTATGTACTACTCACTGTACTTGATGCAAATAATACCATAAATTTCTCTCTAACATATATTATTTGTTATGAAATGTATAGCCAACAAATAGGAACAATTAAAACACCATAATCTACTTTCAATAAAATCCTGTCTATCCTACAGAGTATGATAAATTCTGGGAAACAAATCTTGATTTTTATGACACTGAAATACTATATTATACATATCCTTGTTCAGAGTCCTTTCCCCTGTAGGGTTAAGCAACATCATTTGGGGTGATAATATTATTTATTTTATAATGTTCATAGTCTTTCTAATCTGTATTTGTAGAAGGAGCAAGCTATTTTTCAGAAGAATGTGTAGTTGTGAATGTATCAGCACCAGCTGCATAGGTCCCAACATGATTTTCTTGCTATTTTGTAACATTCTTCAGAGACTGTGATGTTTGTCCTGATTGTTATGTTATTTGTAATTAATAAATAAAATTCCAGAAAGTAAATCATGTTTGCACAAATTTCACTTATAAACAAAATTCACAATGACCCAAAGAAAATGACAGGTAAGTAGGCTTCTGTTTTAGATAAATATATATTTTCAAAGTGATGTTTGCACTTTGTTGTTTGTTCCTTTGATTGAATCTGGCACAAGCGTTTAATGTTTAAGTTAGTGCTTGTTAGTGTTTCTTAGTTGTACTCAAGACCACAACTGGTCTGATTAAAGTACTAGGTTACTTGTGGCTGCAATGGGTGGAAATGAGACATTGAAGTATTTAACTATTATAATTTACATATACATTCACGTATATGATGCATGAACATATATAATGTGGAAGTATGAACATTTGGAAAAGGACTTTCAAATTGTTAATTTTCAAAAGAACAGTTAAGAAGAGAATATAGCTCAGGATTATAAACAAGAAATTAATTTTTCCAGTTTGTGAGTTTTGATCTTGTAGACTCTTTATGCAGAGTATTAAAATTCACATCTGTATATCAAAGTTTGAAACAGATGGATAAGGCACATTTCTGTCATTGCATTCTTATATCGATGTAATAAATATTTTAATTTGATAAAATTATAATTAAATTGTGAATTGTGCAAATATATTATCCTCGTTGTGTAAATAAAATTTTAACATTCCATGTTTTATATTTTTGAAGAACAAACGATGTGTCTATTATTGCATTCAAGTTATTGATTTTAATATAAAATAAGAAGAGAAATTTTACATTTTAAAACTTATATTTCTAATAGCCTGCTCACTCAATGAAATAGGTAATTATTATGATAAAAGGAAATTATGTTACATACAAATGCATGCTTAAATGACAATACAAGCCCAAGCAGTCTGTAATTTGACTAAAGAATAGCAATAATTGAAAGCTGAAAAGAAAACTATTAAAAGAGAATTGAAAGATATGAAAAATTGAAATACATTTTAATTAAAACCAAGGGATTAGAGATAATATGGGGCTTGTTTTAACCTGACTGAATGGCAGCATTAATTATATACCTATGAAGCAATTTAGAAAATTAAGCCTAAGTGTCTGAGATCATGCAATTGACAGATCTTTGTAAAAAAAAAAATCACATAAGAACACTAAATCCATGAAGGAACATAAAGAAACGGGTAAGACACTGTATACTAAACGCGCTTCTACCATCCTAAATAGAATCAAATCCAGTAGGAAGAAGCATCTTGTGAATGGAAAATTGCTAAAAGACTGTATTCCAGGAGGACATAAGAAGAAAATAAAATAAACAGAAAGGAAGTCATCAAGTCTTTAATAGCTGGGAGAACTAATAACCCAAAGATACCCTCGCGACTCGTTAGTGTAAACGAGAGGAAATGAAAATGTGTGCATAGATAGCGCAGTCAACATTTTGAATCCACACAAATTAAAGCTACAGAGATTATCACAACATGAACTTACAGAAAATCCTGCCAGCACATTTTAGAGCATAGCATTCTCAATTTTCTTACATCTTTTAGGCCTTGTTTCCCTTAAATTACTTAAGAATGACAACCAAAACAAAGATGACAATGAACGGTGCGATCAACCTTTGCAGAATGAATACTCTCTAAGCATGTACTTTGGTGCATGTTACTCTCTAACATGGCGGGTTTGTCAATACTTCCAAAATTTATGGGCTCACTCAACAGCCTCCATTCCCAAATCTACACTTATTACCACCATGTCATAGTATATGGTCATGCTTCCTTTGATTGGGCTATAACACATCATATCAAATTAGGCTGTGTTTAAAATAAACATTTAGTTTCTTTCTTTATCATACTTAGTTGGTTACATAATTCTTTCAAAAATTTCCCCAGAATAATGATGATGAGCTTCCCATCTCTACTATTTCTTTTTCCTTCTACACAGCTCCAAATATTTTTATTTGTGAAATCTACAATATATCTATATAGAAAATTGATCAAACATCTGTGATTGGAATACACACATGTGTGCATTGAACTGGAAGGCACAGAATAATTTGTATCAAAATCAAATTTTAATATAGCTGAAATGATCAATGTTTTCTATGAATAAATAAAGCTGAAGGAATTACTATATGAAAAGCAATATCACTATAAATGTACTGACAGTGTTTATGTAGTTACAGATGCATCCTCATGAGATACATGCACTTAGAAAAATGTAGGGAATAAATATGAATTTCCTGAGATACAAATAAACTCCAGAACTCTTAAAATTAATATCAAGCCTGAATAAATTCATTGTAAAAATTAAGTAAATTAGGTATATATGTTCTGTCCATACTTTAATTTACCTAGGTTATGAACCATCGTATTTACTTACCTTTTGTGATATTCCTGTAACTGACATTATCTTCTTTCCATGTGCTACCACATGGGTCTTCTAGAACATATCATGTATCATCCACTAAATCAATTACTAATCTCATTCAACAAAAGATTATTATTGTTATTTTACTATACTACAATACTGTACACGAAAAAATAATCTCAAAAGTAAATGTAAATATAACTTGGAGATGTGTAAATGGGCTTATTTACACTGAAATCAGTAGTACCACTGTGAACATATTTCACACGTCTTTGGGTAAGGCTCAAAGAACTTTTATTTCATCCGCAGTTCAGAAGGCTCTTGGCTTCACAGAGGATCCTCTCTGGGAACATAATAAGAGTACAGGACACTTATAGGAAGAAAATGGTAGCACAGATGTAACTTATTTTCTTTATAGGATATAAGTGTCCTTAATGAGGCTCGAAATTGTCATCTTCATAGCTGAATATATTTAACATTCTCCCATATATTCCATCATAATTAGCTCTAAGTCAAATGGTTTCCCTTGATCATCTGGTAGTTTTCTTGATGATACCTATTACACAAATCTATATTTTTAAAAATAGATTTCTCATTCTGAATCCTTATATACTTTGTTCAATTTCCTGAAATATTGTGCATGAAATGCAATCATCATGATATTAAGCAGTTTGCTGAAAATCTCATTTCCAGTAAGTCGTGAGAAAAACGTCAGCTGTTCCCATTTGAGTTTTACTGAACTTTAAATCTCATATTTTACTCCTTATCAGAATGTTCCACATCCCTTTTCATCC
>LR753944.1:44750-86483 GCA_902729485.2 Mus minutoides
AATCATTAATCACTTTTTTACTCAATGCTCCCTGAGCCTAATGTAGGAATTGTGTTATTGTTGCATTATTTAGAGCTAGATTAGAACATGATTACTTGTTTCCTACTATCTAATTGGTTGGTTTTCTGTAATAGTTTATATATGATTCCAAAATTTATCCTTGAAGTTGTGGTGAGAGCTCCATGGACATAAGATAAAGAATGCAGGTAGAGATTATGATGGTTTAGTAAATCACTGGTTACAGAATTTTATCCCAGATACATGGCCTCTCTAGCCACAAGTGTTTGGCTAGGTTTCCACTACCAGCAGTGATTTCCCTCATGGTTAGTGAACCTTAAGCCTAATGAAAACTATGTTGGTTATCATCCTGAAATCTTCCTCCTCTGGGGCTAGCTTTCATGGTAACAAAACAGCAATGCAAGGTTCCACATTACGGGAGCTAAGAATAGCCCTACCAAGCTATAATATTCATGAACTAAAGCGATGCATAGCATGGCAAATATTTTATTTAGATTGTATTATATAGTTCATTTTATGTCCTGCTCTGTGAATGATGATAATTCATATATTCCCATAGTTACATGTTTTTTTCTATATGAAAAAATATATATACCAATTTCAGTTTGATATATAGCAAAGAGTGGCTGTAAAAATCAGAAGTCACAATGCACAGTGACTTATTACCATTTTCTCTCATTAGTACTGGAAGCAAATTAGATATGTCCAAGCTTGCCTGTGATGTTGTCAACTACAAACCTCAGTCACATCTGTAAGGAAATCCTTGTGTTTATTCATCTTCTAAGTAGAAATAAAGCACCAATTTTCAACCTAAGTTGTCATTTATATTTCATTTTATCATACTTTAATTAGTTCTTCTGATGTCTTACCAGATTTTCCCATTCTCCTACTTACTTTGTTTATTTGCTAAGTCGTTATTGTGGGGAATTGCAGCCTGGTCTCCAGGAGAGCTGAGGTCATAATTCACCTATATGACATGGTAAGTGTTCCCTCATACTCCTGAAACTCTGGATCCTGCCTAAGGTACCACCTCCCACAGCATGGTCAGTAGTCACTAAGCAATGGCCCAAGTTTCTGACCTTCAGGCTAAACTCCTCCCCAGTTACCTAGCAACAGGGAAGACAATAAAAAGGGGTGCTCAGCCCACACCTCGCTCATATTCTTACTCTCACTTCTTTGTCCTCTCACCTCTCACTTCTCTCTCCTCTTCTCTTTCTCTTTGTCTTCTCTTCTCTTCTTTCTCTCTAGCCTTCCCCCTTCCCTCTTTCCCCCTCCATTTCTATAATAAAGCTCTTAAACCATAGAAAGTGTCTGCTGCTTAAAGATCTGCTGCACACTCTGGTCTGTGCTGGGAACCTCTTTCCTTATCCCTCTCTCCTTTAACCCTGGTGGCTTTAGCAAAGTAGCTCCAGGGTACCCAGGCAGGGGCTGCCCCTTGGCCACCCCCTGAAGAGTGGGATAGAGGAATGCTCACCCAATGATGAGTAGTTAGGGTAAGTAGCAGCCATCCCATGCCTGACTGACCAGACAATATGGAAACTCTGGTGGGGCGTGGGCCTCTTTTCCCTTCCACCACATCCCTGGGCCCCCTTTCCATTTTTTCCCAACACGTTATATGAACCTGACTGAAGTAATTAGGCTTATTGAAATTGAATGAATGTGAGGAAGGAAATTATATAACATGCCAAAAATGTTACTTGAAATGGAAAAAAAATGGCTTTTGATTATTGAAATACATCAAAATCATGTTCATATTTTTGTTCTTGCTGCAGTTACTTTTCTAACAATAACAGTTGGTTAAACACTGTTACTAATGAAGAAGATAATATTTTTTTTTGAGACAAGATCCCACTTTGTAGACTGTGCTCTCCTGTATTCACTATGTAGATCAGGTTTGCTTTAAACTCACAGAGGTCACCTGAATTTAGCAACAGAGTCTGATAATGAGTCATCAGGCATTGGTCAGCCATTGATTGGCTGGTGGGTTGGCTTTTACCCATGAGTGGGGTGTCCTCCACTAGATTTTTCCAGGTAACTAACTACACACTGCACTTGGTCCGGCTGCGCCAGGGATCCAGACCTAAAGACTCTCTCCTCTCCTGCTTTGATCATCTGCAATTCGAAGATCCTTACAGGTGGCCATTCGGAGGAACAGAGAGTAACTAACTTGTTTCTCAGTCTGTCCAATGTCCAAAAAAATCTCCATCAGTCCAAGTCCAAGAACATAGAACGAGATCCCAACAAACACAGAGAAAAACAATCAACCACACACACAGCTCAACCCTGCCACAGGTGGGTGTGCAGGTCCAAGAACACAGAAAAAGACAATCAACACACAGTTTACCACTTCCATGGGCCCAGTTACAGACACCAGGTGCTCTTGCTCATAAGGCAGGAGCCAGATAAACCATGTTATAGCAAGACTCGGCTCCCGCCGATATTGTCTTTCCATTTCCAGAAGGAGCAAAGCTCTCCCGGCTCTCTCCATGGGGGGCCAGAAGCATCTTTCAGCCCCTACGCAGTTGTGATATTAAGGCAAGTCTGCCCAATGCATTTGACCACACCACGCCAGACACAGTAGGCTCTCTGAGCCTCGCAATGCTTGCAAGCAAAAGTTCAGACTTATAGACTCAGACTTTAATGAACAGAAAGACAAACAGGAAACACTGTAAAAGCTGGAGACCTCTGATTCATCACTCCAGTGTGTTCCCATAAGGAGTTACTTCCCAGCCAATGCACCAAATGTAAGACTCTGGGGAGCCTTAGCTTACCAGGGAACCCCTGAGTGAACCACATGGAGCTGGAATTGATGCAAAAAGCAAGAGGAATTTATTCTTCCAGTACACTAGGGTCATCCCAGACCCGAAGGCGAGGCGGCAACCCTCATGGTCCTTTTTTAATGTGCAGTTCCTATGTGCGTCTAAGTGAGTGGGCAACTGGGGTATGATTCAGCAGCGTGTGTTCAACATTGTAGAGTCTGTTGGTTTTGTAGACTTTGTCTTCTTTCTCTTTCACAATATTCCCTGAGTTTGGAGGGTAGAAATTTGAGAGAGACATCAGGATGTCTCTTATTCTGTACATATTGTCTGACTCTGGGTCTCTGTATTTGTTCCCAGAGAAAGGCATTGATCTATGAATATAGCATGATGTCATTAGGAGTAAATTTATTGCTATTTTCTTTAGTAGAAGAATAGAATTTTGTTTTACCATAGTTTCCTGTGATATCTAGTCTGAGATTCTTGGTCACCCAAGTAGTGATAGGAACAGGCTCTGTTCCATGGAGTGTGCCTTATGTAAAATCAAATATTTTTCTGTTACTCCAAGCTCTGTACTTTTTTTGCCTAGCTTATTTTGCAAGCAGGATACAATTTTAGATCAAAGAGCTTGTAGCTATTTTGGTATTTATGTTTTTCCTTTGATAGAGTGCAGAATATATTTTTGCACCAAAAAATACCATCATGTAAAGGTGAAGCCTCCAGGTAGACATCAGTTCAACTTCTCCATGTTCACTATGATGTGTAGATGCCACCTTCAGCAGTAAGGACTTGCCATCAGTTTCACAAGAACATTTAAAACTCCAATAGGATCGCCCCATTTGGAAATGGAGACACCCATTGGACTTGCAGGCCCAGCTTTTATTGTCAGATGTGGAATTTCAGGAAGGGGTATGTGCCCTGTGCCTTGATTGGATAGCTCTATCTCTAGGAGTCAGACTGATTCTATGGTTGGTTAGCACTCTATATACTTTCCCCAGTGATTACTTATTCATTCTAGCTCCCTACTTTTGCTTCAGACCAGAAAACAAGGCATCCTTGAATTGGCTGTCCATGGCTGTGGTTGGCTGACAAGAGGTTCCTAGATCTGGGTTCTCATTTTTGGAAAACAGCAACTTAGGCCTACTCTCCTGAATTACTTAGTTGCAGCCTGTCATGTAGTCAGCTTAGCCTGAGTTTAGTCCTGAGAATGGAATATTTGAATATAAAACTAGAAATGGTAGGGGAGTCCAGTTTCAGAAGAGATAAAATGAATTCTGTACTGAATATTTAAAAATAGATTTTTTTGAAATCTTGACTATAGTATAATTAGACAAATTTCAATCTTCTGGACACTAGAAGTATAACAAAAATAATATGTTGCTTCACTTCACAATGTTTGTGGGTTTTTTTATAAAAATAAACTAATCAATGCTATGCTTTAACAAACATTAACTTTTGAGTTAGATTCTCAAAGACATTTAACGCATTAGAATTCAAATCAATGCCATCCAAGTCCTGGCAGAGTAAGAAAATGTATAAATAGAATAGTAAAGAATGTGCTTTAAAGTTTTTCAGAGAAATGGAATCAATACTTCTCTACTTTCATTCTGTTGCTGTGATAAAACACTGATCAAAAGCAATTGGGCAGAAGGGAAAATACTTAGACTGCAGTTAGGAATGATTCTAGTCTAGTAAGTGGTGGTGGTTAGGCTTTCAAAGATCCATCATCGCACTAACTGAGTAATTTGCTAGGCTTCCTTATTGTTGAGAAGGAGTAGTTGGAGGCAGGGAATATGGAAAGGGTTGGAGGAAGAATAGGGAAGGATGAAATGAGCAAATTATATTTCATTTTAAAATAGAAAAAAAAAAAAAAAACAACCTGGGGAGGAAAGAGTTGTTTAACTTACATTTCTAGGCTACAATATATCACTGAGAAAAATCAGGGCAGAAACTATAGGTAGGATTTTAAAGCAGACAGAATGTGGGAATGTCACCAGCTGGTTTCTTCTCTGGCTTACTAAATTAATCAAACTTAGCCAGCATTTTATATAAATTCCAAGGCCATCTTCCTGAAACCTCTTGAGATGGTATGTGCAGTCCTACATCGATTACCAATCAGGACCATCCTTCACAGACATGCCAACAGTCCCAACTGATCTAGGCAGTTTCCTCCACCAAAGCTTAACCTCTCAGAGAACTCTTGCCTGTGTCAAATTGACAAATTGCTCAAATATAATATAAAAATGCATAGCTAATTATATAATCAATATAATCAATATTTTAGGTATAGGTGAATATAATTTATTTAAATAAATTGAATTATGCCCTTATGAAAAGAGGCCAGGGTCAACTCTAGCATCAGCCATTATGAATATCAAGGAGAGTTGGTATGTTACAGTTCAAATCTAAAGTAATGGTTTCCAACCTGTAGGTTACAACCCTTTGTTGGAGTGACTGTCCCTGTCATGGGGGTCACCTAAGATGATCACAATGCAGATATTTACCTTACCATGAATAACAGGAGCAAAATTACAGCTGTGCAATATCAATGAAAACATTTTTGGTTGGGTGTTGTCACAACACAATGAAATGTATTAAAGGGTCACAGCATTAGGAAGGTTGAGAATTACTGCCTCTGCTGCATGATTCCTGTATGGTTGGAGAAATCAGTGGGGTGTTTTTTTTTTGTTTTTTTTTTTGTTTTTTTTTTTTTTTTTTTTTTTTTTTTTTTTTTTTTTTCCTTGTTTTTTAATTCATGCTATTTGGATAAGGTTTATCCTCATTATATAGGTCAATATTTTCATTCCAAAGTCTGTTACTTGGATGTAAGTCTCAGCAACCTCACTAAAAACATACAAAAGTGTCTGATCAAGTATATAAAGGGCTGTAGCCTAGCCAGCTGGCATAATATAAATCATTAATACATGTATTTATAAATGCAGATATGAACATTTCATCTTAAATGGTAGAAACTTGACACATCCTAGACAAAAATATGTTTTGCACTTTTAACAAGTATTTGTGATTATGTTACATATTAATAAAGAGAATTATAATATCTCTTCATTAAAATAATGCAAAACCATTCAGATCCGAGAATTGAGCCTTAATTTCATCTGTGTAAGTTATCAAAACTATTACCTATATGTTTAGGTAAAATTACTGGAAAGATATTGTTATGTGGTAGCCAAATTCTAATAACGTCCTCTTCAGTTACAATCCTTTATCTAGTAAATAATTGTCCACAGCTAATTTATTAAAGATAGAAAAGTTTTGGAAAATCTGTTGGACACTCTTATGCAGTCAGTATTAAAGGAACCAATAAAAATCAGGTTAAAATGTAATGTAAGGTGATTTATATCATAAAACTGCATGACTCAAAAATCACAAATATATATCACATATGGTAAAATGTTGAAAAAACTGAAAATAAAGGAAAGCAATGACAACCTCATGAAAAAAAAAATAGAAAAGATTTGTGTATTCATACAGGTCTCTATAATTAGCATCTTATGTTCCCTGCAGAGGAAACACACCAATGCAGCTGCCTCTGCATTTCCCTTACAGTGCTACTCCTCATATTCTTTAGTGTGCAGCATTTGCCAAATGGTTGCTAATTTTGAAGTATTGTTTAATTATTTAAAATTAATGACATGAGCACATAGCAAAATACCTTATATTTTCTAACAGTAGAAGAGAATAAAAGTGAGGGTTTGTGGAAAATGTGGTAAACAGCAGGGAAAGAAATGCGGTTTTGACTTCCAAAGAGATTGTATTTAATAGAAAGACTCATAGGTATCAGAATATCTATTATCTCTATAATCTGATAGTAAAAGGTATATAGGTTAGATTTTACAAAATACCATACCACTGCTTTCCATTTGACTTCTTTGGATAAATAATATAGACAGCAATTCTTCTGTCATTGATTAATGGTGGCATGATAGAAAACTTACAATTGGGAACATTCTGACATGCTTTCTTGGACATGTAGGGCTGCTTCAAGTTTATAGGCATAGTTGATCTCCCATGTCACCCATAACCAGCCTTAAAGATCTCTCAGGTTACCACATGACTACACATTCTGTCAGAGACCACACTAATACCAGAAACTATCCAATACATCTCAGGAAACTTCAAACAAATATCACTGCTAATATAAAGTATTTATTTAAGTCTGTTGACTCATATAAGCAAATACTCATTAATAGTTAAGAACATAGAAGATGTATTCTTCATGAAAGAATAAACTTTCTCAGGGTCTTGTAATGTTTATGTAACCCAAACACATCACCTGATCCATTTCTCAACTACTGACCACCCAAAGTAATTTGGACTACTACTTAGGAATCTAGTTGAGGATATAGTTCCAAAAATAAATGCAATCTGTAATATTAGGATTGAAGCATAAGCTTAGTATGAGATTATACTGTTTCATACAGCAAAAATGTTGCAGCATGACCTTGTTTGCTTCATTAGTTCTCACGAAATATCTTGAGACTCATTAGCATTATCTTACCTTTCCAGACCATCTGGTATTTGACAGAATTAGTTATAGAAAGTACAAATAAGTAAGGCTAGGTCATTCTGACATGATGGGCTATTCTATTTCATGAAAAAGTTATCTTGAAATCAAATGAGAGAAAATTATTAGCTGATACAGTACAAGCAATGGATTAGTGGGAAAATTACTTTGACAATGGAAAATTTTCAAAACTGTTCAACATGTTATAATGTTTCCTATGAACATTTGGCTCAATAAAAAGGAGAATGATAGAAATAAATGAGACAAAATCTTCAGCAATTAACCTTGTAAAAAAGAAAAAAGTATGTGATAGATAGATAGGTAGATAGATAGATAGATAGATAGATAGATAGATAGATAGATAGATAGATGATAGGTAGGTAGATGGGATAGATAAATAGATATGTATATATGTTTTCTTATATATAATATAAATATTCTTGTAGAGGAATTTTAATCTAGTAACATGCCTTTTTCAAGGGATTACATCTAAATATATGATCCAGCTGGAATGCCAATATTCCCTGGATTACATTATGATCTGGCTGAAATATAGACACACACTTAGTATATACCTGTAATGTTTAACAATGAAGATAATATAAGTTACCTTCATGAACAAGAATCAACTGTGTTTGAAAAGAGACTTCTAATAGAGAGTTAAAGTAATTAATCAGAGAAAGATTTGAAAAAATGAGTAAGAGACAGGATATGCCCAACTCATATGAGTGTGATGGGTGAATATATGGGCATTTTTAAAGGTAATATCCTATTTTATTTATTTTATTATTATTATTCTTTAATCCTTTTGAAAGTACAGTTGTTATCCCTCTCCCATCCACCCCCTGTCATTTTCTTATCCCATTCTTCCTTTCCTGTCTTCAAAAGGATGTTCCACCCCACACCAGACTTCTTCTCTTCCTGAGGTNAGTACAGGGGAACACCAGGGCCAAGATGTGGGAGCGGGAGGGTAGGGGAGCAGGGCCGGGAGGGGGAGGGTATAGGGAACTTTCTGGATAACACTTGAAATGTAAATGAAGAAGTTATATAATAAATATTGAAAAAAAAAAGAAAAAAAAAAAAAGAAGATCAACTGCGATTCCACATCCTCCATTACTAGTAGTAGTTAGTAGGATCATTGTCAGAGATTGCAGAACATTTCCTAGGTATTCACACTGCCTCTAATTGCCCCACAACTCCACCTGTCTTTACTCACATCCTCTCATTTTATACTTGATCCCTCTTGCTTTTGTCCCACCTGCCTCCAATCCACCTGCAAAATCTCTTCTATTTCTTTTTACCAGGTAGATCTCTCTTCACCAAGCTTTTCTGTGGATTGCAACTTGATTTTCATTTACTTAACAACTAATATCCACCTATAAGTAAATACATACCATGTTTGTTTTTCTGAGTTTGGGTTATCTCATTCAGGATGATTTTTTTTTCTGGTTTTATCAATTTGTTGGACATTTCTTTATGTCATTATTCAAACAGCTAAGTAATACTCCAATGTGTAGATGTACCATGTTTATTTTTTTTATTTACTCTTTAGTTGAGGGACATCTAGGTTTTTTCTAGTTTCTACGTCTTATAACTAAAGCCATAATGAACACAGTATCTTTGTGGTAGGATTGAGTATCCTTTGGTATATGCCCAAGAGTAGTATATCTGAGTACTGAGGTAGATGATTCCTTATTTGCTGCTGAATTACCATATTTATTTCCATAGTGGATCTAGAAGTTTTCATTCATATAATTATTGGAGGAGTGTTCCCTTTGCTCCATATCCTCACCAGTTTAGTTTTTCACAAAAAAAAATATAAAAAACATTATCAAGATCTTTCCCTGAGAAATTTAAAAGCTACCCTATTTTGGCATGGCTTTTCTCTGATGCACTCTAAGTTTGTTCATTATTATTGTTTCTGAAACATTTCTTTTATCAGAAAAAAATATTTTTTCTAACTTAAAAAGAATACTAAATCTTGTGTGTTGAAATGTTTTCTTACTCTAAAAACAGAGTACTTTCTATTCCATTACATTTACTTCCATGCCCTTTTGTATAGGAATCATTGCATTGAAGAAGCAGACAAACATCCAGTCATTTTGTCTATGTGATTATGTAAATATTAACCATAGATACTCAATCCTAAATATTAATATGAAACACAGAGTCCCACATCTTATATGTACAGTATGTGAATCCACAATATCTCCGTCAAAATCTCATGTTCCTCTTCTGGAATGAGAAACCAGCACAACTAAGGGTAGATCTATATTCCATTTCTTTCAATACTTAACATTTCAGGTTTCTAATAATCATCCAATACAGAGAACAGTGCTCAGTATTCACTATGATAAAAATGCCCTCTATGAATGTTGGTTGTTAAGGACTATGCATTCAGAACTTCTTATAAGAAAGATTTTTTGTTTCTTATAATTACGTTTCAAAAAGTACCCTGAAAGAACTTATATGTGAAATCCTCTATCAGTTCTGAACTTTCTAATGGTATATTGTGGAAATTGACCAAATCATTCCATATCTTTTAGATTTTCAGAGAGACATCTTTGTAACCCATGGTATGATTTGGAAGAAAGATTTGTATATTGAAAATAGAGATTGAAGTTACATCTTCAGTCTTCAAATGTTCTAACTTGTGAATTATTTTTCTTTTGCTTTAACAGTGAAGAAAAGGAGAGTGGTCTAGAAGACCTATTCCACAGGTCAGAGAACTAAGGACTATGCTAAATTCAGCTGATAGATATATTTTTTTTACTCCATTAAAACTAGAAGACTGAAAATAACCACAAATCCATTGTGAGTTATGCTTAACAATTCCTTGGGTATAATCCAACTTCAGAAAGTTATAACTACAATTTGTGAGTTTTTTTTCAGTTTCTTGATATAAAAATAATTGAGAAACTGTAGCATACAGTATGCTGTAATCATGTAGGATTATACCAATATGATTTTGCCTAGGTATTCCTTTATATTTTAAAATTATTTTATTAGTTGTTTGAGAATTTAGAATAACATGTGTTTGTCATACCCACTTCTATTGAGCAACTCTTTCCAGTTCTATGTTGTGGATAGCTTCGGGGCTAGTTATATTTGATGTTAATTCTGTTCTCCTGTGAGGGGTTGTGAACAAGGACTGAGTCAGCACTCAGGTGATTTTCTGTAATCCTGCTTTCCACCTTAATTTGTAAAATAAAGGAGAGCTAATGATTGGGCAAATAAAAGGAAGGTGGAGCAGAAGGTAGGGACAGAGAAGAAGTAGAAATTCTGAGTTCAAGACCAGCCTTGTCTACAAAGTGAGTTCCAGGACAGCCAGTGCTATACAGAAAAACTCTGTCTCGAAAAACCAAAATAAATAAATTAATAAATATAAGCTTCGGTTTATTTTCTACATTTAACTATATAGTTTGACCATCCCAATTTGTGCAAGAGTATTTCTTTTCTCCAATATGTACTTGCAACCTTTTGTTACAAATCAGGTCGTTGTTGGAAGACTCATTTCTATTCCATTGACTAACTTCATGAGTTAAACACATTAGTTATTTACTTTGAGTCACTAATAGTGCAAAACTTTTTCATTAAGGAAAAAAGTAAAAACACATGCCCTTGGAATCATTTAACCCATGGTGAGTCTAGATTTGAATTCTCTATTTCATGTTTTTTTTCCTCTGTCTGTAGATCATTTTAGATAGAATGGAAAAGTTTACAATGTTAATCCTATCCATCCATGAACATGACAAGTCTTTCGATTCTTTGGTATCTTCTTCAATAACTTCCTCCAGTGTCTTAACGTTTTCATTTTACAAGTCTTTCTCTTCCTTACTTAGATTCATTCAGATATTTTTGAGGTTATTTGTAGTTGCTGTTGCTTCTTTGATAAATATTCTTTTCAATGTGAAATGCAGTAGCGCTGTTTGGGTACAAATGCTGTTAGAATTGGGATTCCAGAGTCCTTTAATAGAGACTGAAATTGCTGTAAAGAGCTCACAGGTAGATGGGTTGAGCTCTTTGATTTGGGCCACTCTACCTGAGAAGAGATTTCTGAATTAGCTGAAAGCCAGCCTTGAGGTGCACTAGTATTTTTTTGACCCTTCCTTAAGAACAGCAGTTCTCAACCTCTGTGTGGCCACCCCTTTCACAGTCCAATAACCTTTTCACACATATAAAATATTATGGATATCAAATATTTATGTTTAATTAATTACAGTAGAAAATTACAGTTATGAAATAGCCACAATTATTTTTGGCTAGGGAGGCCAATACAACATAAGTAGCTGTATTGAAGGGTCACAGCTTTAGGAAGGTTGAGAACTTCTGCTTTAGAAGATATAGCTTCTTGTTTGAATACTAAATTTTGAAATTCAGGGTTAGGGTTAGTGCTTTTACATTTAGAAAAGTGGCAGTGGTCATTGTTATCCTTCTGAAAAATTAAAAAAAAATTAATTCATTTTTATTTATTTTTAAAAATGTATTTATTTTTATTCTTTAATCCTTTTTTACCGTCCAGACTTCCTCCCCCTTCCAGACTGCCCCCAGAGTGTTCCCCATACCATACCTCCTCCCTCTCCCAAGTCTCCAAGAGGATATCTCCACCCCATCCTCCCCAGGGGAAACTCAAGTCCCTCTGGAGGCTTAGGTGCATCTTCTCTCATTGAGGCCAGAGGAGGCAGTCCTCTGCTATATATGTATCAGCTGGTGCATGCTACCTGGATAGTGGCTCAGTGTCTGAGAGTTCTCAGGGGTCCAGATTAATTGAGACTGCTGGTCTTCCCATGGGGCCACATTCCTCCTCAGCTTCTTCCAACTTTTCCTCAATTCAAGCACAGAGGTCCCTGGGTTCTGTCTATTGGTTGGGTGCTAGTATCTGCATCTGACTCAGCTGCTTGTTGGGCCTCTCAGAGGACATCCATGCTGCTGCAAGTACACCACAGAATCAATAAACATGTCAGAACCCTGGGCCTCCCCTTGGGATGGATTCCAATTTTGGCCTGTCACCAGCACCACCTTATGTGCTCCTCTGAAATTCCTCCAGGAGGTCCACTGTGCACAGTGCAACTGGTAAGAACTTCCCTAATGGTCACACCCACTGAGAATCCTGGGGAGTGCATTGTTCTCAGGACCCATCACCTCCCAAGACCCTTTCCCCCTCCCCCCAATTACTGAATTCCACTCCCCTTCTAGCCATCACCTTCTGCCAGGGCAAAGCACCAGCTTGTCTGCTCCTCTAAGGACACCACAGTCTCGAGGACTCCAGGAGGTCCACTGCATGCAGGGCAACTGGCACGGGACCTTCCCCTTCTGAATTTTTAAAATATCTTTACTGCTGCTGCTCTAGGTTCTTCTGAACCTGTCTTCACAATCTCTGCCTTTGATGTCATCTATTTCTTCATGACTGTTACATTGTGAGGAACATTTCTGAAATGTAGATACTACCATATGATCTCTGCTGTTCCAGAATATTATTTTCTACTATATTAAATATAACATTTTGTGTGTGTGTGTGTGTGTGTGTGTGTGTGTGTGTAAGAGGGTTTCATCATTTTATGTGGTCTGAAAAGAACAGTCACTAAAAGCTGCCTAAAACATGGAGTGTTTTCCACTCATAAAACTTCATTGACAAAGTAAAGGATCTCTTCTCCAAAGACAGGTGAAGACAAGGTACTCAGTACTTCATATAACTATGTTTAAGAAGCCCTTTAATGTTCCATAATATAACAAAATATCCTAATGCCAGAAAACATCTGAGCAAAATTTTAAGATTGATACCGTAGGCATAGGCCTACACCCTCTTCCTGACCCTGGCAGTCCCTCATACTGGGACATATGATATTCGCAATACCAAGGGCCTTTCCTCCCATTGATGGCCTACTAGGTCATACTCTGTTACATATACAACTAGAGACACAAGGTCTGGGGATTACTGGCTAGTTCAGATTGTTGTTCCTCCTATAGGGTTGTAGACCCCTTTAGCTCCTTGGGTACTTTCTCTAGCTCCTTCATTGGAGAACCTGTGTTCCATCCAATAGATGATAGTGAGCATCCACTTCTGTATTTGCCAGGCACTGGCATAGCATCATAAGAGAGAGCTATATCAGAGTCCTGTCAGCAAAATCTTGCTGGCATATATAATAGTGGCTGGGTTTGGTGGTTATTTATGGGATGGATCCCAGGGTGGGGCAGTCTCTGGATGATCCTTCCTTCTGTCTCAGCTCCGAACTTTGCCTCTGTAACAACTTCCATAGGTATTTTGTTCCCCATTCTAAGAAAAAACGAAGTATCCACATTTTGGTCTTCCTTCTTCTTGAGTTCCATGTGTTTCGCAAATTGTATCTTGGTTATTCTAAGTTTCTGGGTTAATATCCACTTGTCAGTGAGTGCATATCATGTGTGTTCTTTTATGATTGGGTTACCTCACTCAGGATGATATCCTCCAGATACACCCATTTGCCTAAGAATTTCATAAATTCATTGTTTTTAATAGGTGAGTAGTGCTCCATTGTGTAAATGTACCACATTTTCTGTATCCATTCCTCTGTTGAGGGACATCTGGGTTCTTTCTAGCTTCTGTCTACTATAAATAAGGCTGCTATGAATATAGTGGAGCATGTGTCCTTATTACAAGTTGGAACATTTTCTGGGTATATGCCCAGGAGAGGTATTGCTGGATCTTCTGGTAGTACTATATCCAATTTTCTGAGGAACTGCCAGAGTGATTTCCAGAGTGGTTGTACCAACTTGCAATCCCACCAGCAATGGAGGAGTGTTCCTCTTTCTCCACATCTTCGCCTGCATCTGCCATCACCTAAATTTTTGAACTTAGCCATTCTGACTGGTGTGAGGTGGAATCTCAGGGTTGTTTTGATTTGCATTTGGGCCTGGGATATTATATACATTTGGAAAAGAAGTTTAGAGGACCTTTGTGATCTGTTGTGGATGGGGTCAGAGAGAAAAAAGCTATCTCAGCAGGTTTCCTGATACCAAGTTGGAAATGAGATTGGGGAGATTCGATACCAGGAACAGTCCAACAGTCGTGGCCTGCCTTCACCCTACTTATCCTGGGAGTAGAAGCCCCTTTGTTAGCTTTGTTTCCTATTGGGGTTGGGGTCTTGGACAAAGCAATAAATGAGAGCAAGGATGCTTAGAAAAGAAGATCCATGGGAGCCACAGAAGATGGGAGTAGCAGGGCATTGCAGGCTTCCATGGGTGTTCTCTTACAGAGTCCCGGATTAGCCTGGGAATTTGGTCTGGGGAAACAGAAAGAGGAGAAGTTCTGCAGGCAACCTACCTTGTTATCTGGCAGGCATAGCCTGTGGTCAGGAGGGAGTGCCTTCTGGAGTTGGGAACTTGGATACACTGATGAGCCTGATGAGGGAAGTTAGAAGGGTATGCTTTGTGGTAACCATAGGGGACATAGGCAAGGGCGGAGGAAGAGAGCACTTCATGTTCTGCTGCAGATAGGGTCAAGACCAAGGGATTATACCTGGGGAAACAGAGAGGAGGTTTGGAGCCAACGTACCTGGCTTTCTGGCAGTGTCAGCATGTGGTTCTCGTTTATTTTCTTGTTGTAGAGTTCTTTTGAGTTCTGAATTAGTGCTGAAGCTTTCTAGTTTCATGAATTTCCACTTATTAGTTGTTGGTCTTAATGCTTATACTACTGAGGTCTTATTCATCAAATGTACTTCTGCACCTGTGAGTTCCTATATCTTTCTTCCTACTCAGATTTGGGGCATCACATCTTATATTGAAGATCTTCATCTATTTATAGGTAAGTTTTATACAAGGTGCAGTTAGTTTTATTCTTCAACATGTAGCTGTCAGATTTAAACAGCACGTAAGTTTGAAGGTGCTATCTGTTCTCTTATGTGTATTCTAAGCCTATATATTAAAAAATAATAAGCATCTGGATCTAGTAGTCTAACATGGGCCCTCAATTTTATTCCACCAATCAATAATCTACTTTTATGACAGTATTGTATTGTTTTTATTACTATAACTCTATAGTTTAATCTCAATTACTCCATGTACTTTTTGCTATTCTTGAACTTCTTTGTCTCTTCATAAAATTCAAAAACACTTTTTAAAAAATTTCTGTGAATAATTAAAATTAAATATATAAATTAAAAGTATTGTGTCCATTTTCATGCTATTAATACTAGTAAATCATGGTAACTCTTCTAAATTCTATTTTGCTATCTTAGAATTTTCATTGCATAAAGGTCTTTATATTTTAAGATAATTTTTGTGATTCTTGAGAATAGAAACTTTTCCCTCAATTTTTTTTTAGCTTGCATATTTTCATCTTTTTAGCTACTACGGAGTTCTAGATAAATAAAAAGAAAATGCTTTACATAAGCTATAAATATAAAATATCACTAACTTAAAAATGAAGTTAAGAAAACATGATTTTATGTTGTTATTTCAAATGGATTGCCTTCTGAAATATTTCCTATGGTTAGTGGTATCTCAAGTATCTGAGATGATTGAAATTTTACTTCATAATAATTAAATACAGAATTTATAATTTAGAAGTACGAACATTAAATTTACAATTAAGTTAAGTAGATTCTATTTGTGAAATTATAAATTTAGGACTGAAAATATTAGTATCAAATTGACAGAATTGTGGAATTGTGATAGTTATAATGCATCAGATTCCAGACTTCTATTCGGCTTTATTCCATACACTTTTGGAATATATTGCTAAGGAGGTAGAAAATTAGTCAAAATAGAGTCAAAAATGAATTAAATTTCCACAGGAAATAGAAAATATCTGTAAATTACAGCATCTATGGACAGCTATGTTTGCAACATCCCTTCACCAGCTATGATATTTGCTAACCATGATTTTGCTATTTGTTCTTATTACAGAACCAGATGGCCCAGGTTGATCTTTAATTTTTTAGGCTCAAAATAAAATATTGTCCTCTCCAGAGTTTAACAAAGGTTGCCCAACTTTAGAGTTTAAGACATTCCAAATAAATCTGTTGCAGACTGCAATTTAACCAAAGGCGGGATATAAAGATTAGCCGTTTCCCCTGGGTCTTTCCAGCTGCTCAGTTTTAAAGACCTGATTGCTTTACCATTGCTCTGTATCTCTGGGTGAATCTTTAGGCATTTGTTATTGAAGAAATAAATATGTGTGTATATGCAGTTTGAATGGTGGTGGTGGTGTGTGTGTGTTTTGTGTGTGTGTGTGTGAAAGAGATTTCTCCCTTACACTATTTGTTTAACATTAACATTTCTTGTCAGTTTAATAAGGTTTTAGCAGGAAATTTGAATCTACATCCTTTCTGTGAGGAAGGTTTCACTTTTTTTTTTAATTCCCTCTATTGTCTTGGTTCTTTACAAGCCGTAGTCCTATTTTATTATCTTTTCTGCCATTAAATACTGTGAAACAATTTTGGCTGTTGTTACCTGTCTTTGTCTGTGTTGTTTTATTGTGTACAAAGGATGTATATTTAACACAAATTATATAATATAGATTTGACGTTTTCAACATTCCACATTTGCATTTGAGTGATGACATTCCTTACCTATACATGAAGTTTTGTATGTTTTAAGCATAAACCAGTATATCCGTGGTGTGTACACAAGTCTGTCGAGTTAATCTGTTTGCAGCACTGTTAATATCAATATGATTGTAAATAAATAACATTTTTGACCTGATTACTACCTTTTCTTTAAAGTCTGTCATGTTCCATTGACTGTGTGAGGTGTGGAAAATAAATAATAAATAATGTTAAAATGTTTGAACAAACATTTGCTATTCCAAATAAGATTCATTGTTTTTTTATGTGAAGATATAGTATTTATTTATTATGTTGAACTAGTATACAAGTTTTATTAATAATATAATATTTCCTTAATCCGGTTGTAATTGGCTTGTGAAGAAATTTTCAGCTTTTTGATATTTCCTTCAGTGTTAATAATTATCTATAATTACCAGTTAGCAGATAACAAAATGTAAAAGTTCTGAATCTTCAGCCAGGTAAAGAACAATTCGACAGTGTGACCTATTTCAGTTAATCATTGACACCCAATGGCTCCCATATCATATCTACCTTGACTGATGGTACTTTTTTCCATTTTGTAAATGATCTATTGGAGTTGCTGACTTTACATATTACTTGATTTGTTTCATTTGTGATATTTTCCAACTTAGCCAAACTATTGTCCCAAAGAAGAAATACTTTACATTCCACTCAGGAAGTTAATTAAAAAAAAAAAAATCTCCAGTCACACAGTAACTCATTGGCTATCAATACAGCAGTGAAAACAAGATAATTAAGACCATATTTACATTGAGTTAAAAAAAATTTCAACATGGTCCACATTTTCAAACCTTGGAATGTTTTCATGAATTAATTTAATTTTATGAACTTATTAGATAAGAAAGTACACAATCTTGATGTTCTTTTGAGTCCAAAAATTAGAACATTTCACATAAACATGTTAATTTATATCATGCTGGGCAGTGGTGCCTGGAGGGAGCTGCTCAGAAAAACTGCTGTATACGTGTGCAATTGCACAGGAAATTGTACAGAAAGTGAAGGGCACCTACTGAGAAGTGTTAAAAGAAGCACTTAGGAGAAATAGTGCAGAAGCTATTGACAAAAGGCATGAATATAAGGAGAGAAGTACTAAAAACACTCTTGGTACTAGATAGTAAGTAGGTAAGGCAATTCATTTTAGATTTAATACTAAAGATATAGTGCTTTAGCTCCTTCCTCAAGATTAATATTGCGTGTGAGAAGACAAATATTAATTTGCGATCTCAAATACTTCTGTAATTATGACACACATCTTTTTTACTCTAAAGAATTGATATAAAAATTTTGTCAGATTTCCTTAAAATGCATAAATTACCAAATAATTAACTTGCTTCTTTTTAAAATTTTTATTTTGTTATTTTACTTTACATTGATTTATTTTTAATGTTTTGTTAAAATTTCATGTGTTTCCCTTGTCATTTCCTCCCTCTCTTCCTCCAACTTCTTACATGTACCCCCTCCCTATCACTTTTCAAATTAATGGCTGTGGGAATGCAATAATATGAAAATATACTTTATAGTTTTCAAGACTGGAAATTTTGCTGAACCTCATTGTTCAATTAATAATACTCCTTGAAGTAATAAAAACTGCTACCTTACTGGGTACACCTGATTATTTTACTTGCCTTTAGAGAAAAATACAAGAATCAACCTTACTTGTTTTGAATTACTCATTAAATGAAGTTTTACAACTAGACTATCTATAGCTGTATTCTTAAATTATGTACTCATACATTCACTTTGCTCAAAGAAAACAGTAAAAAAATGGAAATTGAAATCAACCTTATAAATTGAAATTCATCATCAATTTTGAACATAACATTTGGATACAGAGAGATAGGCAGTGTTGTTTTTTTTTTTTTTAATGCTGTTTGTTAATTTTGTCATTGATATCTGTGACTTAATTCCTTGTAAAACTCTGAAATATTTCTCTGAAGAATTATATTTCTTCTATATTCAATACTTTCTGTGCTATTTAATACATACTGTGCTAATCTATATGCTATGGACAGACATACAGATAGTCATATTTAAAAAGTCAGAGTGACGCAGATACACAGGAACAGACACAGGGAAAATATATTTCTAAGACGTCCTCTAGGCAGCCACAGATTCAGACTCCTACAACAGAAAGATTCAAGGATGTAAGATAAAGATATCATGAGTAAGAATTCAAATCTGGTCTCACTCTTGGTTAAATGACACCAAATATAATTCTTTTAGATATTTCTTAATGGCATCCATATGCATTGTTTTTGCATTATTATTCATGCATTCAAACCAGGAATACTTTGTTGCCATATGGAAGAAACACACAAGGAATATCTATCATCAGGTAAACTCTTAAATCTTTAATGAATTCAATCACTGCATAAGGCCCCTTTGATAGATTACTATAGTTGCACATATATGAATAAAAATAACAAATCTGTACTCAGAATGTGCTGAGTCAATTTAGTCACTTATAAGCATGTTTTTAGGGCTGGTCACTTGTTATTGGATACAAATTCGTGGGCTCCTTCCAGGAGAAGATTGATTCAAACATTCTCAAATGTCATTAATTGGTTGTGTCTTTATAATGCTGGTAAGCATTCAAACTATAGCTTGCAGTTTTAGATTAAAAAGTGCCCTGTGTATTATGATAAAACAACCACAATAAAGAAAAAAAAAACAATAATTTAAAAAGAAACTATTTGCTCAGATTTTCAGATAAGAATAGCAGGTTTCTTACTAGTACTTCTTATAAGGGAACATTCCTTTGTGCAGCCAGTTGAAAAAATAAACAAGCTGTTGTACTGGCGAATTAAAAGGTGTGTTACATTTTTCCACATTGAAAGTTTCTAAAACTTTGCATCCCAAAGGAGATTCCAAATGGGTATCCTCAAAACAAGAAATATAGAAAGGAATTTAGAAGTATTTTTCCAGCTTGAAAGTCATCATGTTGTCCAATGGTAAAATCTTAAATTTTTTAAAGAAGAAATATATAGCAAATGATTTAAAAGCAGTGTGTTTACCCCTTTTTTATTATTTCACTTAATATAAAATCATTCAGGTTCAGCAATACGGTTGAGTCACAATGTAGAAAAACTGAACTGACAGAAAAAATTAAAAGTGACAGCTCACCACTGCTCCATGGAAGATGCTTTCAGGTGTGTTGATCAAATAACAAGGAACTTTGAGTTAAATAGGGGAAATACACTTTTAAAATAGCTGCCTATATAACTGAACTATATATCATTAATGAAAAGCTCTGTGTCTATGCAGATAATTATCTTATTTGAATACAATGTATTCTTATTTCAACATCAAGGTCAAGTTATCTGCTCAAATAAAATCTAAGATAAGTAAAAATTTTAAAGTAATTAAGAAAATTAGTTTTAAAAAGAAACAGGCAATATGACAAGGAAAATATACTAAACTTGTTTCACAAAATACTGGGAACAATTTTATTTTGGATAACTTAATGAAATTATAAAAATAAATCTGAGAATCAGAATGTCAACTCTACAACAGTTTAGAATATTAATCTTTAAGTATTATTTTAAGGAAAGTTCAGGTTAGTAACTTAAATAGAGCTTTGGTTGAGCATGAATCTGTGATGGAAAAGCAAGGTGGGAAGTCTTTCTCCATTACAGTCATGAGTTAATGGTATGTTTCTGCTTAGTGTTTTGATTGTGATATGTAGGAGCAGTAAGACATTGCTAATAGGAGAGAATACTAAAAATTACTGCCCCATATGACAATGAAAGATTTTGAAGTTTTTGAATTAATGTATTTGATAATGAAACTTTAATAAATTGAGCCTTAAAAATATAAATATTGCTTTATATTCTAAGAAGTATATTCAGTATATTCAATATATTATGTCTTTCTAAACTTTCTTACCAAGTCTCAGTACTAGAGGTGATATTAACAGTTGATGCTAAGCTAGAAGATGATGTGGTACTTAATTTGAAACTATAGAGCACTTATATAATATATTAAAAAAATGAATAATCTTCACTGCCAATTGTTTGAAGGAAAACACATGCACGTGCATGCTTGCATGGGCATGCTCACATGCACGCTCCTGTGTGTGTGTGTGTACGCGTGCACACACACACACACACACACACACACACACACACCATATTATTAAGGTGATAATGAAGTGTCTAAATTAAAATCTATAATGAAGTCCAAATATCTAAATTATGTTATGATACACAATGCACTGGTATACTATCTTTGGATTTTCAAGACTTTCAAATTAAATTTTAGAAGGTCTCTCTACAAAAGTTTACAATTTTCATAGTTTTCCTAAGAGTTGTGTATCATACTATGCGCTCAAATATGTGTTAATTAAATAAACAGTCTTTCAAGTCTGCCTTGGTGATCCGAATACAAGTATGTCTCCTTTCAAAAGTATCCTTAAAAAGAAAAATCAAAGTAAAATTTCTTGCCCACAGTCTGAACCTGAAACAATGTGTACAAAAAACAAAATTAAATAGCATTAAGCTTTTATGCCAAAAAATCCATATGCCTGTACAAATCAAAATAAGTGTTAGGCAAAATTAATAAACGAAAAGCAAAAAAAATCTTCAATGTCAAAAATGCCCCCTCCAAAATTAAAATATATTCTGCTCTCTAGCATGTAGAACAGAAACTCTAACACCTTCAGAGTGAGCCTTAGAGGTACCTTCCATCAAAGATACTAAATGAAAGAAGGGAATAAGAAAAGCATCTGTATAGTGCAAAACAAAGTAGCTTATTTCTTCATTAGACTCACCATGGTGAACATCTGCACTCTCACATTGTGAGAGAATGAGTGTAATTAATCCAGGTAAACACTGCTGATGGAAGAGAAAGTCTCCTGGTTCAACTTCTCTATGCACTCCGTTAGGTCTGACACCTGGGAATTAGATAGCTTGCATGAATTTTCTCAGAGGAGAAGCTAACTTCTTGAAACTCCACTGTGGCATAGGCTGTGTATAGCAAGCCTTTAAGGGAAGAGTGGTATGTATCCACCCTCACACAGCCTTGAGCAGGTTCATCCCTAGGCTGCCCAGTTGAAGCTTCCTTCCCAACATAAAAGGCCATAAAATGTACTGAACTCTGAGTCAGAGTTTTTCTGTAGCTGCTTGTAGTACGAATGCTAATTATGTTTCCCCCAAAACTGCTTGCACAAGAGGGTCTGCACCTAGCTTTTGGGAACCTGCCCTCAATTTGTTCTGATTGGTAAATAAAGATGTTAATAGCTGGGTAGGACAAACAGAGTCCGGATTTTAGGATTTGTCTGGCTTGAGATGGGCAAGAGGGAAGAAAGAGATCCGATCTGCCATGCTTTAGGAGACTGTAGACATAGAGACACAGAGGCAGTGAAAGGGTAGAGAAGCAAAGAGAGTGCCCTGGTCTCTGAGCTAAAAAAAGCGCCACCCAGAGGGCACTACAAATGGATCCAGAGTGGCTAGGTAGAACATGAGTGTTAGTAAGTAGTAACTCAGAATTGTCAGTGGAAGGTAGATTCTAGCAGCATTGAGGTTAGGCAGTCACCCAGATGTTGTATGGATTAAGGCATATTAAAATATAAAGGCTGTATATTTGTCTTTCATTAGGGAACGTAAATCACTGATGTGAGTAGTGACCCCACGGCGGGAATAATTAATTATTCAATTATTATGTGTGTGAATTCAACACATTCTGGGCTTTAGATTTTCTTCTCTTTTTCCACTAGGTGCATGAAGGAAGGATATAAATTCAAAATCTCCTACGCTTGAAGCTGTGCCACAAATTGGTTCTGACCTACCCAATACTAGAGCAGCACGCTGATCTACAGTGGAGAAGAAAGAAGTAGGACGGATTGTAGATTTCCTTTTCATCCCTTCCTTATACTAGAATAACAACTAATTGAAGTTGTAACGCCTTTTCTTTCCCTTAGACTACTTGTTTTAATCTATTTCTCTGACATCTGGCATCATGGGTACCACTCAGCTAAGCCCTTGATATACTTTCGTGTTCTGTATATTAAAACCCTTCCACTCTGTCTCCGAATTGAACAAATTCCAGTAGATCAGCTTTATAAATTGTCCAACCAATGCTTCTTTAGAACTACAAAGAGGATGAGTAAAAAGAAGAGTCCAAACAATTGTCACAAACAGGAAAAGCCTTTAAAGACATGATGTTTGACCAGCCTGTACTCCAGGATGAAGGTTGGGAACCAAAGAAGCAAAAACAAGGGGGGGGGGGGTAGCTAAGGGAATCTGATTAAATGATAAGCTTGGAGCTGATAATAATGTTTCTGTGTTGGTTCATTAATTGTAACAAATATATTACACTAAAGGAAGATGTTAACAAAAATGGAAAAACAGTGTGATTTGGCAAATCTCCAGACCATCTGTTCTATTTTTCTGTAAATCTAAGCTTGCTCTACAAATAAAGTGTATAGATAATACACAATAGGTAAATAAATCTCTTAATTCAAAAAATGTGTCATAGCAATCTTTTCAATATAATTAATCCAAATAACAAAATTTTTATACTTCAAGTTCCCATTGGTTTGAACTTAAAGATGTCTTAGCTTGGTGACTTTTTGACATTTTGGATTAATCAGGTGCTAATTTTAACTATTATAAAATACATGTGGGCTACTTAAGAAAAAGATGTTTCTTTAGTTTATAGCTCTGGAGGTTCAAAGCCTTAATGACATAGCAGATGCTCCACATGTAAAGATGACCTCAGATCTGCTTTACCTTACGCTTAGAAAGCAATTTTTAGAGGTGCAAAGGAGTGAGTAAGTTAGGATCTCTTCTTAAAGCAGAGAGAACAGACAAGAAAGTCAAGTGCAGGACAACGTATCCCAAGGCATGCCAGGAGATGTGCTGCATTCAGAGAACTTGGTAAGAAGCCTCCTGCAATCCCAGAGCTGCCACTGGGAGCCCTGTGGACTTGTGACCTATAACCCCCTAAAATCCCTGCCTGCAGAATACCACTCCTCCAGCTGGTCCTTTCTGCTGGGACAGACAGTAAGCTAGTCTCCTCCCCTGAAGACACCACATCCTGAGGCATCCCAGGAGATCAGCTGCACTCAAGGCATCTGATACCACAGACAGAGACATCCCAGGAGATCTGCTGCACTCAGGACAACTGAAACCATATCCTCCTTAAAGGAGTCTATTATCTTCATAAGATAGGATTTTAGGTGAGCTTCCTGATTTTCAAGTATGTTGGTGCATTCAGAGCTTGCTGTGGTAGGGGAACTGGGTTTTGATGATACCCATGTATATTGGCTTCTATTGCTTATGGTCTTGTGCTTAATTCTCAACATCTGGTTTCCCTGGTGTTTGCAGGTCTTGCTTCAGGTCTCCTGGTAGGCCTGCTTCCCTGGCTGTAGCAGATCTCCTTTAAGGCCTTCCAACTGTGGTGTGTAGAGTAGGAGATGGGGGGACACTCCAGAATACACCAGAGACCTGGAGGTAAGAGGCTTTCAGAACTCAACGGGAGGGAACTTAGATGAAGTACCCTACTGTGTGGAGAGGGAACTTATAGAGACTACCTCCAGCAGAAAGATAGGGCATTAAGTGAGAAATGGGGTTGCTATCTACAATCAAAACGCTAACCCATAATTGTTCTTGTCTCAAAAAACTGCAGGGATGGAAATGGAGATATGATGTCTTCAGGGGAGCAGCTTTAATCATTTTTGTTTATTTGTTTGTTTTTTACTAAATGTCCATACTTCTGAAATCTATAGCTATAATAAAGCAATTTTATACAGTTAGTATGTAATGCAGTACAATATAAAGTAATTTTGAGAGGAAAAGGAGAACGCCTAGTCGGCCATCATTGGGAGGAGAGGCCCCTTGGTATTGCAATCTTTATATGTCCCAATACAGGGGAACACCAGGGCCAAGAAGTGGGAGTGGGTGGGCAGGGGAGCAGGGCAGGGGGAGGGGGAGGGAAATTTCGGGGTAGCATTTGAAATGTAAATTAAGAAAATATCTAATAAAAAATAATAAAGATGAATATGACCATGAAAAAAAAAAGAATATAGATAAAGGCATAGAATACACACAGTCCAACATAGCAACTCATCAAGGGCAGGCTCCATGATTCTCAGCTTGATAGAAATTGCTCTGCTAGCTAGGAGACATAGCACAGGGTATGGTTGAATCTCATTTCAATGGGAACAACTGCTCTTATTCTAATAAATGTCAGACATATAATATCTATGTTTAAGTTTTACTAAATTTTCATTCTGAATTTTGGCGTTTTCTTTCACTGAAACAAATTAAATTAAACTGAAATAAATTAAACACTTAGCTCAAATGGAAGTTGCTAAACCAAAATTAACTTAAAATTTTTATTGAAATTAATCAGTTTCTAACTGAAATTTACTCTTAGGTAAAAATTTCATCACTTTAAAACTTTATTTTTAACATTTAGATCGATGTTATATTTTCTTACAGAATTGTAGCCATTAATTTTTGCCTGCAAAAGGGAAGCACAGCATGCATTTCTTCCTTTTATTTTTTTTGTAAATTAAGCATTCCATTCATTTACATCTCAAATGATATCCCACTTCCTGGTTACCCCTCCACAATTCTCCCATCCCACAACCTCTCTCTCCTCCCTCCCCTTTACCTCTGTGAGGGTTGTTCCCTGTACCATCTGCCCTCTCCCACCCCTCCCCTCCAGCATCCCTCTATGCTGGGCCATCAAACCTCCACAGGACCAAGGGACTCCCCTCCCATTGCTGTCAGGCAAGGCCATCCTCTGCTACTTATGTATCTGGAGCCATGGATCCCTTCCTGTACACTCTTTGGTTGGTGATCTAGTCCCTGGGAGCACTGGATGATCTGGCCAGCTGATGTTGTTCTTCCTATGGGGTTTCAATCCTGCTCTGCTCCTCCAGTCCTTCCTCCAGCTCCCCCACAGGTTCCGAGCTCAGTATGATAGTTGGCTCCAAGCATCCACATCTGCATTGGTCAGTTGCTTCCTCAACCTCCCAAGGAGCAGCCACACCAGGTTCTGGCCAGCAGCAAGCACCTCTTGGCAATGGAAACAGTGTCAGGTTTGGTGTCTGTAGACAGGATGGATCCTCAGGTGGAGCAGTCCTCAGATGGCCCTTCTTTCAGTCTCTGCCTCAGATTTTGGTCATGTTCTTTCTTTGGACAGGAACATTTCTGTGCTAAAAGCATCGAGATGTGTGTGCAGCCACATCACTCAACCAGGTTCTGTGCCTATCTACTGGATGGTGTCACTACAGGTTCTATCTCCCCTTTTCTGCTAAAATAAACTTTATTGAGTCCTGGGAGACTCATTTCCCTGGGTCTGGAACACTCCAGTGGCTATCCCATTTTCCTCATTCTGCCCCCGTAAATTTTTTTGATTTCCTGATCCTCTGTACCTCTCTCCTGTCCCCTCCAGTACCTGATACAGTCCTCTTATTTCTTACCTCTCCTCTGTCTCTCAGGTCCCCCTTCTTCCACCTCCAGCAATCATCCTGTTCCCCCCTTAATGCAGGACTGAAGCATCCACACCCTTGTCTTTCTTCCTCCTAAGCTCCATATGGCTTGTGAGTTATTTCATGGGTATTGTGAGTTTTGTGGCTAATATTTACTTATCAGTGAGTACTTACCATCTATGTTCTTTTGTGTCTGAGTTACCTTACTCAGGATGATATTTTTTAGTTCCATCCACTTGCCTGTGAATTTCATGAAGTCATTGTTTTTCATACCTAAGTCGTAGTCCATCGTACAAATGTACTACATTTTCTGTATCTATCCTTCTGTTGAGGAACATCTGGGTTGTTTTTAGCTTCTGGCTATTATTAATAATCAGTCTGTCAGTTCCTCAGAAAATTGGTAATAGGTCTACCAGAAGTCCCAGATATACTACTACTGGGCATATTCGAAAAAGATTCTCCAACATATAACAAGGACACATAATCCATTATGTTTAAAAACTTCGAGATGTGTTATTTGTTACTTACTTCTTATTTATTACTTACTTCTTTAATAAGTAATAAATAATAAGCAGCCTTATTTATTACTTATTTCTTTACTTTCATTATCAGTGAAGTCAATGAAATAAATTAACTTAAAATATATGTGTATTTTAAAAATATTCTCTCTCTAGGAAGTAGCTTCCTATCTGTATATTTTCAGAAACATTCAAGAAGCCACAAGAGCCAAATAACCTTGACATAAACATTATACAATGTGTGTTTTTAACTAGGTTTTATTTTCAAACGTATTTGCCCAAGTCTATTTTTTTTTTTTTTTACTTTACAAGTACATAAAGTAGATTAAAAATATTTAACTTTGTCAAATGGTGCATATCCTATAGTTATGATCATGCTGGGGCCCTGTTTTCCAAGGATGTACTTTTTACAAGGGACAGCATGAGATTCAACACAGGCACCTTTTCTTGATTTCAAGCCTGCTTTGTTCAGGGCCTTCTCTCTTCTCCTTCCATTGTGTCTTTTCTCCAGGTTCAGCAATCTCTATACTTTTGACCTTTACGAACCTCTCTAAAAAGTCTCATGGACTTGTTCAGTTGTTTTTCTGAATCTTTTATGTGTTGAGTTAGATTTTCTTTTCTGCTTCATGGTTTGCTTTTTTCTGCTGTCTTCTTATTTCTCTAAGGCCTCTCAGTGAATTCCCTTTATATCCATGCTTGCTTCCTGTGATGGTACCTAGTCCCCTAGTACCACTCGCCCCTTCACTGAACTCCAACTTAGCTGTCTCTTGTGAAGATGCACTAGCTCCCTTTATGCTATATTTAAAATCTTGAGGTTTGGTTTTCCGCTGGAACCCTACTGATATGTGCAAATGTTCATATCTTGAAGGAGAAACATGGGCTTCCTGGGAAGAAAGGGAGAACAACGGAAAAGCAAGTACTGGAATTAGTGACAAGTATTTTGGTATAATTCCTGACTTCCTAAAGTCATACAAAATATAAAGCACTTATAAAGTACTGTTGGTTTGGGTTATTGTTTTAATCACATGAGGCAAAAAATAATATTCATCCCACTTGGTATTACTGTTGGTCAAAGTCATATATGATATTCTTGATCATATATACATTGTAAAGAAATGAGAAGAGAGAATGAGTGTATTTATATATAGACACAGTATAAAATAATATATACACTGCATTTTCATATGTCACATGTGATAGTTAGAACCCCACAGTTATAACTTCACTAATTGTTTAAATGTAGTGATACATTGTTTAGAAATTTACAGTATTGTTCATGATACAGACTGTAGTTATTAAACTAAGATGACAATGACTTTGTTATATTATACAGTCTTATAAAACTATTACATATGTCCATGCTATCAATTTTTCAAAAGCAAAGAATGTGCTTTTGATTTTATGTGTCAAACTCTAAATTTATATTTCCTGGATAATAATTAAATTTATTGAGTAATTCATATTTTTTCATATTTATAGTTTTTTTTTCATGTTTTACTTGGCCTGATCTCTGTAGAGTGGCTTCAGTTCTCATTTTGTGAAGAAAAGTTAGCCCTTTATGCAGTTTCTCTCTTTTCTATTACACCTAAGGAACACTGAAGTGTCCTTAATTCAAAGAAAGAGGACAGAATGCATTTAATCTTAAGTGGTTCATCATCACTGTGGTAACAAGAGATTAGGGTTTATTTTAAGAAAAGATTGCATGTATTTGCTTTTGCATTTGTATTTAAATTAAAGATTATATGATTCATATTGCTCTTGAAACCAGTTTATATACATTTTTGCAAATAAATGCCTTACTATTTCCTATTCTCAGAACTCTTATATGAACTAAATTTCATCTCACATCTCACCTCAAATATATCTAACAATATTTTTTATTTACAGATTGGCAGTTTGTGATAAGGTTTAGCTCTTTCTCTCAGACAGCAGTCATATAGGTCATCACAGAGCAATTCTACTTCAGTATTTTGTCCTTTTTATTGGTAGAGCTGACAAATAGGAAACCAATAGAGTTGGTGGCTTTGTGTATGTTATTATTGTGTTCCTTATCATCATTAATGATCTCTTTATAGTATTTAATAAACTAAAACATTCTCTATAACATTTTAGGTTAACTTATACTTTTGAAATTTACTTCTATTCATGATTTATAGAGTCAACTCACTTGCAAATACATCACTGTAATACTTTTTGGAAAGATTTCTCATCCATTAAGTAATAATATATGACCATAAGTTTTAACCTTTGCCACCCTCTTAAGTTCCAATTGAGCCATTGTACAAATTACTATTTTTTGGTGTTTAATAAGACATTGTTTGGAAGATGAATTTCATATAGTTATTATTGAGTTTAATAATAACCTATAACTATTTAAATATAAATATAATAAAATAATAGTTCATTCATATGAAATTATATATATAATGAGTTCCTTCTTTTAATCTGCTACCACCTCCCACTGGTCCTTTTCCTCTGCCCTAACAGCCTCCTTCCATATCATCATCTTTATAGTTTAAAAGTTATACAGTTTGTTAAATTAGATATTGCATATTTTTCTTATTCTCATTATTTAAAAATTTTTTGTTTGATCAGTTTTGTTTGAACATATTTGATCATTATTAATCTTTTAAAATCTCTCCATAAATTTTAGTCTGTGGTAAGAAGTAAACCACAGTAAACCACACCTGCCAGAAAACCAAGTATGCTGCCCCCAACATACCATTTCCATTCTTTCTGTTTCCCAGGACCTTATCCCTAATTCTCATCTATAAAACTGCAATATCATGCTAGTAGCAACCTCCTTTGAACTCTGAACATCTTCTGCGGATTCCCTTTAAGTTCTCTCTTCCTAAATGTTCCTGTTTAAAGGAAATATAGGGACAAAAATGGAGCAGAGACTGAAGGAAAGACCATCCATAGACTGCCCTACCTTGGGATTCATTTCACCCACAGACACCAAACCCCAATACTATTGCTGATGCCAAGAAGTGCTTGCAGACAGGAGCCTGGTATACCTGTCCTCTGAGAGGCTCTGCCATCATCTGAGTTATACAGATACAGATATTCACAGCTAACCATCAAACTGAGCCCAGGGACTCCAATGGAAGAGTTAAGGGAAGGATTGAATGAGCTGAAGGGGATTGCAACCCCATAGAAAGAACAGTAGTATCAACTAACTAGACTCCTCAGAACTCCGAGAGGCTTAACAACCAACCAAAGAGTTTACATGAGTCAGTCTATGCCTCCTGCTGCATATGTAGCAGAGATGGCCTTAACTGACATCAACTGGAGGGGAGGTGCTGGGTCCTGTGGAGGCTTGTTGTCCCATCAAAGGGGGATCCTAGAGATGTGAGGTGCGAGTGTACGGGTGTATAGGGGAACACCATCTTAGAGGTAAAATAGGAGGGGTGACAGAGTAGGGGATTTGTGGAGGAGATACTGTGAAGGGATGTCAACATTTAAAATGTAAGTAAATAAATAAAATAACTACCACTACTATTAGTAGTAATAAATGAACACAAGCTGAGCATTAAACAAGAAACAAAAAAGAAAACCTAAAGAAACTCATTGAATAATAAGTATGTAATGTAAAAACCTATACTCCACTAAGCTGGAAATTTTAAAGAAATAAATTATTTTCTCTATAGGTACCACTTACAAAAGTTAAATCAAGATTAGATTAATAATTTAATTAGACCTGTAATGCTCAAGGAATGACACAAGTCACTGTTCTTGATGATAATGATGTTGGGCATGGAGAACATTCTTTTATTGCTTGTGATTGGAAAATTGAATGCAAATCATCAGTACATAGTCCTCTGAATCAACTAATAAATGAACAAATGAACAAGTGAACTCACAGAGCCTGAATCAGCAAGCAGAATGTCTACATGGGGTCTACATTAGGTCTGCTGCTCTCTCTCTCTCTCTCTCTCTCTCTATATATATATATATATATATATATATATATATATATATATATATAGCCATGATTCATTGTCCAAAATAAAATGGTTTGCTTTAAGCCTTTATTTGTCTAGTTAAAACTAGTGAAGCAACATATAAAAAAGTTTTAGTCTGGTGGTGGTGGTGATGGTATTGTTGTTTTTGTATAGACCTTCAAAAAAATACTCCAGATTATTCTATTTCATATTAGAAAGCACAGTTACTAGTCATAGTGAGCTCTTCAAGCTAGAACACCTCACATCTTGCATGTTAAACTGAAAAGAGATGAATATTTATACTTTGTAAGACCAGCAGAAAAACCACTCAGATTAGCCTAAACAAGATGGGTGATACATTATAAATCAATGTGGGTTTATCCATGTTATTAAATTTAGATTCAAGTTTGCAGCACTTAATGAAGTGTACACATTCTAAAAAACAAAGTAATTTTTACCACTATGCAAACACCATAGTGGATATGTGCATAAGCCCGATGGGAATTGAACAATGATACAGGTAGATATGAAATATATGGTTCTTCTGTCAATAAAAAATGGCATTTTAACTTATAGTATAGTTTAAGTGGCAGTATGCTCTAAAATAACATTTAAAAATATAGTAGACTTAATATGGGTACTAGCAGTAGCATTGATTTATATATAATTGTATATACATTTATATAAACAAATAACTCAATTAAAAAATTAGTTACAGAGCTAAACAAAATTCTCATCAGAGGAATATCAAATGGCCTAGAAGCACTTTAAAAAATGTACAGATTTCTTTGTCATCAGGGAAATGAAAATCAAAACAACTTTGAGGTTCTTTCTGATACCCATCAGAATGGCTAAGATCAAAAACTCAAGAAATAGCCCATGCTGGTGAGGATGTGAAGCAAGCCAACACTTCCACACTGCTGGTAGGAGTGCAAACTTGTGCAATGACTTTTGAAATCAATTTGGCAGTTTCTCAGATAACTAGAAATAATTCTACCTCAAGACCCAGCTACACCACTCCTGGACATATTCCATACAAATACTTGCTCAACTATGTTCATAGCAGTTTTATCCACAATAGACAGAAACTGGAAACAACCTAGTTGTCCCTGAACTGAAGAATAGATAAAGAAAAATTCATATATCTACACAATATAATATTATTCAGTTATTAAAACTAAAAATATCATGAATTTTGCAGGCAAATGGATGAAATTTAAGAATATCATCCTGAGTGAGGTAATCCAATCCCCAAAGAAGGTGTATGAGATGTTCTCACTTATAAGTGGATATTAGCCATAAAATACAGGAACCCATCCTATACCCCATAGACCCAAAAAAGTTAAACAGGAAGGAAAACACAAGCAAGGATGCTTGAATCTGCAATAGAAAGAGGGAGAAAATAGTCATAAGAGGCAGATGGTGGGAGGTGATTTGGTAGGAGAGCAGATGTGTAGCAGAATTGGAGGATTCAGAGTCAGTTGAGGGGAGGGACAGGAGAGATGGCCATGAGAATGGATTGAAATCTGCAACTGACAGGAGTGGGTAGGTAGGGCATATTTCTCACATTTCACAGAGACCTGGGATAATAGAGGCATACAAGAATCAATGGGTGACCTAAACTGTGACACACAACATTGGGGATTTGGAACCTGTAGAGGCCACCTGCCATAGCCATGCAGGAACCCCAGTGGAGGATAGGGACCCCAACCCACCCACAAAACATTTGACCCATAATCTACCCTGTCTACCAGAAATGCAAGGGCATGAGATGGAACAGAGTAAGGGAAAGGGAATGACAAGCCAATAACTGGTCCAATTAGAGACTCATCCAATGGGCAACCACCAATCTCTGACACTGTTAATGATACTCTTATGCTTGCAGACAGGAGTCTAGAATGGCTGCCATTTGAGAGGATCCACAAAACTCCTGACTCAGACAAATTCAGACATCCACAGCCAAACAGTGGATGTAGCTTGGGGACTTTTATGGATGAATAGAAGGAAGGATTGCGGACTCCGAAAGGGATAGAAACTCCACAGGGTGACTAACAGAATCAACTAATCTGGACCCTTAGGGCTTTCAGAATGTGAACCCTCAACCACAGAACATACACAGACTGGACCTAGGTTTCTGTGCACATATGTAGCAGACATGTAGCTTGGTCTCCATGTATGTCCAAAACTCTGGGAGCACGGGCTATCCCAAAACCTGTTACCTGTATGTGGGATATGTTGTTCTAGCTGTGCTACCTTGTATGGCCTCAATGGGAGATGAATTGCCTAGTCTTTCAGAGACTTGATGTGGCAGGGTGGTGGGATACCCAGGTGGTCTTGACCCATTCAGAGAGAAAGTAGAGAAGACATGTTGGGAAGAATTTTGGGAGGGGTGACCAGGGATGGGACAGTGAGTGAGACATAAAGTGAATAAATAAATAAATAAATAAATAAATAAATAAATAAATAAATAAAAAAAACAGATTTAATATGTAAACTAGTAGCATAGTAATTTTATACATAATTGTACATATTTAGTTTATACATAATTTTATGTGCTGAACTCTATGTAACTGGCAACTAGTTCACAGTTCAGAAATGCACTGATATGTGGATTTCAATGTCTGTGATCTGTACAGTCTGCCGTTGGCTGTATCTTAATTGTACACCACATGATTATAGTTGCTTCCCAAGAAATTCTGATATGCCTTATTTAATTTTAGGTGTGCCTTTATTGTTTTTCTTGCATCAGGACACAGGTGTACCTTGTTATGCATCTCAGAGTGGTCTAGAAGTTACTTCATTGACAAGTATCAGCTCAACTTTACCAGGAATATTTTGTAGTATATTTACTGTTCTCTTGCAGCACTCTTTTTTTTGCTCCATTTTCTGAACAGAATACTGTAGGTATTATAAATTTCCTGTTTGAGAAATTCAAAGATCATTTAAATTCCCATTCAATTTAATACAATTTTCACAGGTTATAATTACTTCTTTGAGAATTCCATACATTGAAATTTCATCATTTTAATCCAACTTCCTCCATTAATTACTTGCAAATCCATCTCATCTCCAATCCTCTCCCGAATTCGTTCTTTTTTAATTTTTATTATATAATAATTTATAGCCTCAAAGTTTTTTGCCCATATACTTATCAGTTTGATGCCATCCACTAGACCCAGGATGACCTAAAAACATCCATAGCTTTACAGAAAATACTCTTCCTCTAGAGGCCATCAGTTTTCCATGGCTTCTCATTTAGAGATGTATGCTCATATGCTTCTTCCTGATTAGTGCTTCTTCCTGATTAGTGCTATAATACTGGCTGACTTGGTGTTATGCTGGGAGTTTATGAGTGTAACAGTATTGTCTTTTTGAGAAAGACCTGTTTTGCTTTCTTTTTTCCTAACCTCTTATTCTGGCAATGTTCTGTCCACTCTCTACTCTGTTGCAATAATCCTTGAGTCTTGGATAGGGAATGGGACATATAAAAGTCCCACTTGTGGCTAAGCACTCCAGCAACTTATTCTGTGTAGTTTTACCTGTTATAAGCTTTTACATTAACCATGAATGAATGCTGGCATAACTTCTCCTACGAAATGTAGAGATACAATAATAGAGATATGAAATTAAAGGGAAATTTGATGCTATTCTCATTTAGCAAAACAA
The DNA here is from genome assembly GCA_902729485.2 of Mus minutoides. Lineage (NCBI taxonomy): Eukaryota > Metazoa > Chordata > Mammalia > Rodentia > Muridae > Mus > Mus minutoides. The sequence goes on from LR753944.1 coordinate 79,183, forward strand.
TACTAGTAGATTCACCTTTGTTGCCTGTGAGCTCTCTACCTATATGTTGACCAGACTTGCTCTCCTTCTCCTCCTCCTCCTCCTCCTCCTCCTCCTCCTCCTCCTCCTCCTCCTCCTCCTCCTCCTCCTCCTCCTCCTCCTCCTCCTCCTCCTCCTCCTCCTNCTTCTTCTTCTTCTTCTTCTTCTTCTTCTTCTTCTTCTTCTTCTTCTTCTTCTTCTTCTTCTTCATTTTTTGGTTTTTTGGTTTTCTGGTTTTTCAAGACAGGGTTTCTCCATATAGCCCTGACTGTCCTGAAATTCACTCTGTAGAATAAGCTGGCCTAGAACTCAGAAACTTGCCTGCCTGGGATTAAAGGCATGAGCCACCACTGCCCAACAAGGTCATTTCTTGATACATTGTTCACAGTGTTCTTAGCTGGATAAGATTACTGATGAGTAGGAAAAGATCCTGTAGGGAGAGAGTAGAGAGTAGAGAGAAGTCAGGTGTTAAGGAAGGAATATAGAATACAGGCAATATGAAAGTAGAATAGGAAATAGTTTGAAGAGGGTTTAACTGAGGAAGGAGTAGGATGCTAGAACAGAGGAGGAAGTTGTGTGAGGAAAACTAACCATAAGTTTGTTTGACAAACTTCATGGAAACTCATATTCTTGTACACACAGGCACACATGCACATATACAACACACACACACACACACACACACACACACACACACACACAAACAAACAAACACATTACAATTAACATCCACCGGGAATTATGCTCGTGCCAGCACCTATATCTTGCCAAATCCTAGTATCATGTATAAGATAAGGACCAATAAATGAATGTAGGCTATATCATGTCTATTTGTTGCCCACCAAAGCCTGATGGTAAGACTGAAAACAGTACTAACATTGGTCATAAAACATACAGAAATCATATAATTATTGAACTGGAAGCTTCTTCATAACATGTAGGTAACATATATTTAGCCACCTTAATCTTGAGATCTCCACTGCTCCACTGTTATATTCACTTGTTTGTATTCTCAGCATTGCACTTAGTATCCAGTTTACATATTACAGAGTAACATTTTTAGATCTTGGAAAGTTATATTTATATAGACATATGCTATATGATACTACTTAGAGGTATGGCCTTGGTGAAATACATGTGGCCTTTTTGGAATACTTCTTCCATTTTGGGCATGGATTTTAAGACCCTCATTCTAGCTTTCTGGAAGCCAGTCTTCTCCTAGCAGCCTTAAGATGAAGAGGTTGAACTCTATCAACTCCTGCATTATGCCTGCCTGGACACAGATATCTCCAGCTTTGATGATAATGGACTGAAACTCTGAACCTATAAGCCAGTCCCAAGTAAATGTTGTCTGAGTAAGAGTTGCCATTGTCATGGTGTCTGTTTCCAGCAATAAAACCCTAAGATAAGGGTTGGTAGCAGGTACTGGGATGCTGATATAATAGGCCTGACCATGATTTTATTAGGAAGAATGGGGATGTTGGAACTTTAAATTTAGAAAGCCATGGAATGTTTTGAGTGGGTCATAATGGGCCATCCTACTAGCAATATGAGTTGTCCTGATGGTATTTTGAACTGTGCAGATCTGGCTCAAATTGTCTCAATGAAGAAGAATTTCAGTGTGTAGCCTAAAAACATTTTTTATGATATTTTGGTGAAGAACTTGGTTGGTTTTTGCCAGTGTCCAAAGAGTCTGCCAGAGACTAAAGTGAAGAGATTTAGATTAAATGCTTTGCCAAAGAAAGTCCCAAAATAGCCTTGTATAAATTCAGTTTTGTGTTTACTAAAGTTCTCTCTTATGAAGCGTGTTTTAATGTAAAGGAGCAAGTTGAGAATGGAAAAATATAAAATATGTGGTTCAAGTAATAAAGGTGCACCAGGAACTGAAATGGAGCTGTATCCTCTGTTCAATGATATTAAATTGAATTAAGGAAGTGGTGACCTTGGTACAAGATCCCACCCAGCTAAATTTAGGTCCAGGCATAGTAGTAAAAGCCTTTAATCCCATGAGACAAAGGCAAGCAGATCTCTAAGTTCATAGGCAGCCTGGGACAGAACAAGTTCTAGGTGAAGAAAAGCTTAAGTCCAGGAGTGGTGGTACAAGCCTTTAATCTCAGCATTCAGGAGACAGTTATGCAGATCTCTTGAGTTCAAGGTCAATCTACAGAGCAAGTTTCAGGACAGCCAAGATTAGGTAGTGAGAGAGTTGGCAGACAAAACTTTGGTAATAGAATAAGAAAGGGCATGTTTCAGCCTCACCAAGCAGCATAACTTGTCAAATTCAACCATGTGCTCTGAATTTATAGTCAAGAATAGAAGGGACTACTGGGACAATTTATGTTGGTTAGATGAAGCTAAGAAATTAGAAGTAATTAAGAAGAGATCATCATCACTGATTTGAAATCTTCTGGAAAGTATTTTCTGAGAGCACAAAGAAGCTGTGTTCCAGAGATAGCCAAGGTTACACATGGTGCTGGAGCTGGACTAGGTAATGTGTTGATAGTCACTAGGTGGTACTGGTTTTGGACGTATGAAAAGATCATGGAGAAAAGTTGAGGCTTGGCAATGTGAGAGGACAAGAAAGACAAATGTTGAATGAAGATGCAGTCTCAGTTGAAGTTGATGGCCCAGGACTCAAGATGTCATGCAAAGGTGTTGAGGCCTTGCTCCCTTAAGGAAACCTATGATAAGCTATAAGCAAAGCCTATTTGCAATGGAAAACTTCAGCATATTGGAGATGCCAGTACCATTGAATAATCATCAAGAGCAGCACCATCAGTGGAGTGGAGTGAACCAGATCCTAGAATATTACAGAGGGCAGAGCTGGAAAAGGGACACAAGCCTTTTAGAAGATCCCAGAAGATCGTCTGTGGATCCCAGATATTGGAACAAAAAGCTGTGAAGTTGAAGTTCACTCAGAGACCCTAAGATGTTAAAGATGCCAAAGCCTTGGGATACCTGCCAAGAAAGTAAAAGGGAGTGGAACCAGCCCAGGAGAAAGGACTTTGTTGCTGTCAAAAAATGGAAAAAGAGTTGGAGATCTGAAGAGTGGTTTTACATTGGACATGGGAGATGCAGAGTTTGGAGTTTGCCCAGCTAGTTTCCTGTATTGCTTTGGGGATTATAGTTAAGTGATTTGTTGAATCTCAGAAGAGACCTTGAACTTTGGACTTATAATATTGTTGATATTGCTATAGACAATAGGGACTTTGGAAGTTGGACCACTCATTTTTTTTCTATTATACTATGACTAGGCATAGCCCCTGTACACTCATATGTTTGAACAAGCTTTTGAGTGCCAGGGAGTGGAATGTGGTGTTTGACTATACTTGACCCAGTGAGTGGCACTATTTGGAGGTATGGTCTTCTTGGAGTAGGTGTGCCACTGTGAGCATCAACATTAAGATCCTCCTCCTAGCTGCCTGAGAGCTAATCTTCTCCTAGCAGCCTTCAGATAAATATGTAGATGTCTCAGTTCCTCCTGCACCATGCCTGCCTGAATGAAGTTATGCTCCTGACTTGATGATAATGGACTGAACCTCTGAAACTGTAAGGCAGCCCCAAATAAATATTGTCCTTATAAAGGTTGCCTTGGTCATGATCCAGCAGTAAATCCCTAATTAAGACACTTCTCTCTATTTCTTTCAGCTCGCCTCCACCAGCCCTTCCATTGAGATACAACACCTTTCACTTCTTAGTAAAAGACCGGCTGCAAAGTGATAATTATAAAATATAATATAGTAAGATACAATAGAAATGAACTCATAAAAATAGAACAAAACAAACAGAAAAGAAAAGCCCACCAAAAATTGGACATAGTATAACCTCAAAACCCAGCTATACCACTCCTGGGCATATACCCAGAAGATGTTCCAACATGTGATAAAGACACATGCTTCACTATGTTCATAGCAGCCTTATATATAATAGCCAGAAGCTGGAAACAACCGAAATGTTCCCAACAGAGGAATGGATACAGAAAAATGTGATACATTTGCACAATGGAATACTAGTCAGCTAGCAAAAACAATGACTTCATGAAATTCTTAGGCACATGATAGAACTAGAAAATATTATCCTGAGTGTGGTAACCCAATTACAAAAGAACACAAATGATATATACTCACTGATAAGTGGATATTAGCCCAGAAGCTCAGAACACCCAAGACAAAATTCACAGACCAAATGAAGTTCAAGAAGAAAGAACAAAGTGTGGATGCTTCAGTCCTTCTTAGATGGGGGACAAAATACCCATTAGAGAAGATATTGAGACAAAGTGTAGAGCAGAGACTGAAGAAAGACCATCCATAGACTGCCCCACCTGAGGATCTATCCCATATATAGTTAACAAATTCCAACACTATTATGGATGCCAACTATTGATGATAGGAGCCTGATATAGCTGTCTCATGAGAGGCTCTGGCAGGGCCTGACAAATCCAGAGGTGAATGTTCTCAGCCAACCATTGGACTGAGTACAAGGTCCCCAATGGAGGAGTTAGAGAAAGGGCTGGAGGAGCTTTCAGCCCCATAGGAAGAAGAACAATATGAACCAACCAATACCCCCCAGAGCTCCAGGGACTAAACCACTCACCAAAGAGTACACATGGAGGAACCCATGGCTCCAGCTACATATATAGCAGAGGATGGTCCTGTTGGACATCAATGGGAGGAGAGGCCCTGGGTCCTGAGAGGGTCAATTCCACAGTGTAGGGGAATGCCAGGACAGGGAAGCAGGAGTGGGTGGGTTGATGAACAGGGGAAGGAAGGATGGAATAGAGGATTTTCAGAGGGGAAACCAGGAAATGGAATAATGATTGAAATGTAAATAAAGAAAATATCTAATAATAATAACAAGAACAACAAAAAGAAAAGCTCAAGAAACAGCACAAGAGACTCATTCACTTTTGTATTCAATAATTTCATAATACTACAAAACCCAATGCCACAATACATATTCATGTATATATGTATGTATATGTATTTACCTGTAGCTTATAAGAAAAAATAAAGTATAAAACAACAACAACAACAAAGAGCAGAAATAAAACAAACAAACAAACAAACTTGATACTGTTTAAAGAAAGGGAACCTCCAAAGCTGCCACTGCATTCCTTTTCTGTTGCCCATCTACTGATACAAATTCAGCCTACCCTTAAGATTCACTCATTTCCCCAGTAGTTTGAGACTTCATTTGAGAAGAAAACTAAACTTTTATGTCAAGTGCTTATCACTTGGAAGTAGATTCTGGCTTAGGGATAGTAGGATATATCCTTTATTCCTTTCAAATATAGGGCACCATCTAATCTTTATCATGCTATCTCAGTTTCTGTGTCTTCATGTGAACTTTGATCTTGTTGATTCAGGGGTCCTTGTTTTCTGGATATCATCCATCAGCTCTAGCTGTTAAATTCATTCTGAGTCCCCCTCCGCAGTGTTCCCTGAGTTCTCGTGGGTGGGATTTGATTCAAAGAGAATTTCACTGTGTCTTGGGTAATATACTTTCAATTCCTAATTCCTCAAAATTTACATATACCAATGCACAGTGTTTCTGTCTGAAAACAAGACATTTGGCAAGTCAGGAATGCATGAGGTCAGAATCCCAAAGAATTGGATTAATAGGCTTACAAAAACGAAAATAAAAAAGAATCTCTTATTAGATCATGTGAGCTGCAGAGTAGGAAAGCCTGGTAACAAAAGTGGACACAGGCCTTCAGCAGACACTTGTTCACTCCTTGATCTTAAACTTCTATAATTCAAAACTGTGACTAACTGAAGTGGCTGTTCTTATTTCCTCCATTGTCTTAAACTTATAAAATTAACCCCCCAGAAAGAGTGATATCATTTGAAATGTAACTATTTAAATTGAATTTTTTAAAAATGAGTTAAAAAAAAAAAAGAACTGTGGAAAACCAAGGTTTGTTGTTAAAACTAATGGGTCAATACTAGCATTGCCATAGCAAATTTACATAGGTAAATTTGGCAAAGGAACTACTTTTCTGTATAATTCCTGTTATTGATCAGTTTCTTCTCAATACCAGTCCTTTATTCTTTAGACTCTGAGACATTTTCGATGACAAAAAATTGTAGTAGGATTTTTTAATAGGAAGAAAGTTCATGATTTATGTTTTAACCCAAATTGTCATTAATGGTTAATACATATAATCTGCATGTCCAGCCAGCTCATGATAAAAATCACTATTAGCAATTATCTCTGCTTTCTCATATAGTTATTATGTGAATCAGGTTTTGTTTTAACTCCTATTATGATTTTTCTGTTTATAATCATTTGAAGGTACAACTATTTCAAATTAACAACAGCCTTATGAAAGATTCCACTGCTCAAACTTTCAGACCATTCACTATCAATGATGCTTGAAAAGCCAGTGTCATACCAATCCTTCCTGTTAATAACATTTTTTATAGGATTCTTCCTAAATATGAAAAGAATAATGAGCAATGAAGCTGAAGAAATACATTAATTCACTTAACTATTTTGCTTAGGGCCAGTCCTGCATGTAACAGTGTATATTTTTCATTATCTAGAATAATAAAAAATCAAATGCAATTAACTGAGCTAATATGAAGGGACAAGATAGATGGTATATCCTAATAGAATTCCAATGCTAACAACTTCAAACCATAGCTGTCCTATTTGTAGACTAGAGCAAATAATGTTAAACTAAAGAGCCAACTAATGGATGATTAATGTTCCTTATTAAATTAGATGAAGGAAAATAACAATGTTTGGTTGTTAGCAAGTCAGTAGAAGAAAGAAAAAGAAATTTGACAAGGATATTTTTCCTCAAGTTTTATTTTATAAAGATGGTCATTATAATTACTTGGATAAATGAAATTTGTCTATTATTGACTGTACATGTTCCTTTAATTTTATATAGAAGTATAATTTATAGCTTAGGCTTGCTTCTTGAAGTAGATAGCAGATAAACAATAACATATTTGTGTGTATACAGAACACAAAATATTTTTGTTCAAAATCAAAACAAAAAAAGCTCTTCTGGATGGAATAGATGGCTTTTCAGATAAACAAAGTATAGCTCAAATATGTCAACTGTCACTTTTATGAAGCAAATATCTTTAAGTCTGATCAATCAGGGAAAGATCCTCATACTGTCATACCCCCAGTTAGTATTTCACTTCCATTAGAAATTTGCTCCAAAATGGTACTCTGCATGGTCCTCTCTTTTCTTATTATACAGTACTTTCACACTGAATCTTATATACTGGGACTTTGTCTTTATAAATAAAAAATAAATCAGTGTA
>LR753944.1:86583-111824 GCA_902729485.2 Mus minutoides
TATATATATATATATATATATATATATATATATATATATATATATATATATATATATATGATCATTTAGGTATATATATACCTAAATGCAACCTGTTTAGTCAATATTATGTTACTTACATTTATACTTTAGAAATGATCATTTGGCACTTGACAGTCAACTAGTTTAGTTTTCCTGAGGAATCTTTTCTAAGCTTTTCTCTCATTCAGCTTGTCTTCGTTGTTTATAGTTCTTTGTGTAGCATTGGCATATTCTTGCTTATATTATAATCTTAAGTATTCAGCAAGAATTAAAATTCTGAATTAACTGATCTGTGTATTCTGCACAATCCAGACTAATATCTTATTGGTTCTAAAATTTGGTTGTGAGATTCATATATTACAGAATGGGCAGCTTTGAAAAGACTCATCCTCAGATATGCCGAACTGACCCGCTTTAGCCTCCTGCTTCCTGATCTTGTACAGAGACTTGCTTCCAGAACAGTTTCAGGAAATGCTATTGATCCACAATTAGCTTGGTTCATTTAGCCTTCCAGACAAATCTAGTCAGAACTTCAGTCAAACCCCAAGCCTTCTAAACATAGAAGACTCAGAGACTGGATAAGAGATGCCAATGCTAGCTTTCTTAAGTCTAACCAGTTTTTATAACCTTCCAACCACTCCTCACCCCTTTAAAGAATTTCTCATCATGCTTATTCATCAGATAGAAGCCATAAAGAGTAATCAGACAAATTCCTTGGGTTTGGATGTCTGATTATGGTTAATTTGTAAATTATAGATAGGTTGTCATTTTAAGAGAAAATTTAGAAATGGTCATAAATGGTACATGGAGAAATATATGGGATGGATTGATAAATTTATTCTTGAACAAAACATTATGTAGCAATAACCTTAAATTGATAGAAATATTTATAATTGATACAAAATTTAAATTATAATTTTTTACATTGGTACAGAATTCATGTATTGACATAGGATTAGTATTTTCATTGGCATATATATATATATATATATATATATATATATATATATATATACAAAATTTGAAATTAAAATCTTTACTTTTAGATAGTCATTACTTCTATATAACTCATTTGAGAATGCAAGACTTTACACAGTCCTTCTAATAGATGCTGTTACAAACTATTTAGGAAGATTAATAACACAAGTTAAAGGCCAGATAGCAAACTCATGATTATGCTAGATTCTGATTTAATTATAATAAAGTTTTCAATTTACTCAAGTAGTAATGGCTAAGCATAGTTAAGGTTTAGCAATCCAGATATACTTTACATAGATATAATATATGTATACTTTACATTGCTAGCAGCCAATGGTTGGGCAATGGGAGCTGGGGGTGGGACTCTTAGAGTTGTATGGGCTAGGATGCAGGGGGAAGGAGAAAGAAATAGACATGTCTTGAGGGAGAGAAATGGATGGACATAGGAGCTTCAGGAGATAAGACCAATCAGCCATGTGAGAGTTCTAGTAAGTGGACACTGGCCACCTCCCTAATTGTGTAGTAGAGGAAGGATTAGGAGTGCCCAGCCTTTGAAGTAGTCAAGGCTTTTCTAAAATAAGCTAGTGTGTGTGTGTGTGTGTGTGTGTGTGTGTGTGTGTGTGTGCCATTCATTCTGGGATCCCAAGTTTCCCTGGGTGAAAGAGTGGCCCACAGGAAGCATAAAGCAGTATAGCCCAAACCCCTGCTACATATGGGAGCCCAAAGTCCATCGCATGAGGATTACTCAAAAAATGTTAAGTTGAAAACAAAACAAAAAAAATTCTTATTAAATGTTTTATAATATTTAAATTTTATAATGCTTTTGCTTACTTATTATGAAAGTATAAAGGGAACTCTGAATGAAGATGTACTGTACCATTCTGAGATGACTTTAGTACTTAAACTTAAATCTTCAGGTAATACATGATAAAGTCTAAGGTCAGTGACCATGTACATTGCTGTTACACATTAAAGACCACCCTCACTTCCCAAACTGTGAGATTTTGTTTCTTTAGAAAAGACAAGGGCCACCAACCGATTGGGAAAGGATCTTTACTAATCCTAAATCTTATAGGGGACTGATATCCAATATATATAAAGAACTCAAGAAGGTGGACACCAGAAAATCAAATATCCCCATTAAAAAGTGGGGATATATAGAACAGGATGGCCTAGTTGGCCATCATTGGGAAGAGAGGCCCCTTGGTCATGCAGACTTTATATGCCCCAGTACAGGGGAACTCCAGAGCCAAGAAGTGGGAGCGGGTGGGTAGGGGAGCAGGGCCGGGATGGGGGAGGGTATAGGGAACTTTCTGGATAACACTTGAAATGTAAATGAAGAAATTATCTAATAAATGTTGGAAAAATTAAAAAAAAAAAAGAAAAGACATTAAATTGTCTCCTCATCCATCAAGAGAGAAAGGGCCTTTCATTGAAATTCAATTGAAGTCACTGATACTAATGTCAGTCATTCTCTAGGTCTGTATGACATTTCCACACTTAAGGGGTAGGAGCAATGATTTCTTATAGTTCTCTGAAATGATTTACTATGTATATCTCCCAAGGCATCTTTGTTATTAAATATCAGGATTTAATGTGGCCAGCCCTCATTGTGAGGAAAGAAGAAACTATTCATAGGTCATTGTCTTATCCCACTAATAATGCTTAAAAATATTTTAGAATCACAATAACTTTAACAAATCTGTATCAAAATCTACTTTTGGAACAAAAGGCATGTAAGAAGTGCTTGGACTGAAATTTGTTCACAGTAGTCAAGCTTTCACTTGGATATTTTATATATTTTTATTAAGAATGTGAAACATGCTGACCACCTTTTGATATATTTGTGCTGCCTTAGGAAACATGACTGATCATCTACCAGCATAGCCATTAATGAGCTGATATACTCTCCAGATGATAGCAACAAGTAGTTATTTTCCCACCACAGATATTTCTGTTGTCCCACTGCCAATGAGCTAAATTCATGGCTAGAAAATACAGTGTTTTACTATGAATCCATCACTGTCCTAAACGTAGTTATTCTTATTCATTAGATTATCTGTAGTGACATAATTTTTGCTGTAATTAGTTAATGTTATATCTACAAATTTGTAGTTTAATATAACAACATATAATTGATTAAAACTAAAGAAAGTGTACTCTGGTCTGAGAAACACATATTTTAAGTGCACATCTTCATATCTCTCTCCTCTTCTACAAAACCATTTCTCCAGTCTCATTGCCAGCTGTATATGACACTATCTATACTTGCCTTCACTCTATCTCTATTGCCACCCTAAGCTGCTCAAATGAATCTTCTTTCTCAACACTCCCCTCTCACTATCCCACTATATAAGTTCCAAACTGCAGCAGGCAATCCCTGGGGACTCCCAGTCATATCCAACCAGGGAAGTAAGCAGGGTATCTGCCAGATCTTCACATTTCTACTCTTCTAATGTTTGGCTCTGCATCATACTACCTGTTACAGCCTCTCCTTATGCTCTAACGCCATTCAAAGAAAATTATGAAGCTCCTGGTGGAGTACTCAGGTTTTATTCCTCTTGTAAACCACCATAGTGCACATCACAGCCCATCTCTGTTGCTAAGTGTCAGTGCTCAATACCTAAAAACACGTATTACCAGAAAAGCCCTGTTGCTACACCTAGCAAGATATGAGAATTCCCTAGTAGGCATCGCACAGCCACCATACCTCCCTAAGAACTGGAGAGGACAATACGGACTAAGTAATGTAACAACCATCCCACAAAGACAATACCATAAATCAGCACTTGAAATTACAATCCTCTGAATCCCTGATTTCTAGATGCCAGTGTAAAAACAAAATCAATAACAACAAGAAAATATGTATATAATTGAGTAAAACAATCCAACCACATCAGGTCCTGAGAATTGACATAGTTAAAATGCAAGGCAAAGAACATAAAATAAATTTTATAGATATCATAGAGGACTTTAAAGAGGAAATGAAAAATTCCTTTAAGTTATCTATGAAAACATAAACAGAGCAATGGATGGAAATTAATAAAACAGCTCAAGATCTCATAGTATAAATATTATCAGTAAAAAAAAAAAAATCCAAAACCAAGAGAACTTGGGAAATGAAATATTTAGGAACTTGAACAAGAAACTCAGAGGCACTACTCAGCAACACAATACGGCAGATAAAAGAGAGAATTGCAGGCTTTGAAGACACTGCAGAGTAAAAAGGGGCCTTAGTGAAAAAACCATAAATCTAAAAATATACTGGAACATATCATTCAGGGAATCTTGAACCTTATGTAAAGAATAATACCAATAGAAGAAGGGGAAGAAACACTAGTAGAAGGTAGAGAAAATATAAACAGCAATATCATAGAAAAAAATTTAGTCTAAACAAGGAAATGCATAGCAAGGTACAAGAAACATACTGAAGCAAAAAGAGTATACCAGAAAAGAAATTTAAAGTAGCATATAATAATCAAAACACTAAGCCTAAGCATACATAAAAAGAAAGAATATTAAATTATACAAGGAAAAAAGACCTATTAGATCAATACCTGACTTTTCTTTTGTTGTTATTTTGTTGTTGTTCTTGTTTTCTCATAAAAGACTTATTTAATAACTGTAGTAAAAATGGAACCTTAAAATTCACATTATTTATAGATCTAGATAAATTATGAATAGGGGAAAAATAAAGGTACAATAAAATATTTAAACTATTTTTATTAGTGAAAGTAAATACCTGCCTTTTCAATGGAGGTTGAAAAAGACACATGGGATTGAAGAGGCATTGAATAGGATCTAAGATTTCAAGGATGCCACTGTAGACTACTATACCCAGCAAAACTTTCAATTACAGTAGATGGATAAAAGAAAACATTTCATTAAAAATGCAAATCAAAATTTATTTAGTCACACTCTAGAAAGTGCTAGAAGGACAATTCAAACCTTCAGAGATTAACCACATTCAATAAAAGAGAAAAGGCTTAATAGTCCTAGACCACCAAGTCAGAAGAGGGATACACATACACATATCTTCCAACAAGAACAATAACAAAATAGGGAATTAAACAATCATCATGCATTCATAACTCTCCACATCAATTGTCTCAACTCTCCAATAAAAAAGACACAGATACACAAAATTAATGTGAAAACACAATCTATGCTTCTGCTGTATCAAAGAAAAGCACCTTAACATCAAGAATAGACATCAACCAGGGATAAAGTGATAGAAGAAGATATTCCAAACAATGGGACATAGGAATCCAGCTGGTGTAGCCATTTTTTTATCTGCAGAAATTTCAAACTAAAACTAATCAGAAGAGATAAGGAAGGACAATCTATACTCATCAAAGAAATATATTCTAAGATGCCATTGCAATTCTTAACACCACTGCAACAATTACAAGGTTATGGAAGTTCACAAATGAAATACTTCTACAGCTTAAATTAAATATTGCTCCCCATGCACTCATAGAGAATGATTTCAATATCCTCCTCTTGCCAACGGACAAGTTGTCTAGACAAACTAAACAGCAAAATGTCGCAACAAACTGACATTATAAATCAAATGGAAATAACAGATATTTATAGAACTTTCATGGTAAAACACAAAAATATAGAAGAAAGAAATTGGAGATGATGGAATGACTCACATGCTCAAGGATTGGTAAGATTAGTAAAAAATGACCATCCTACCAAAGTGAAATCTACATATTTAATGAAATCCCTTAAAAATTCTGACACAATTCTTCACAGATCCTGAAAAGATGGTTTTCAACTTTGTGTGGAAACACTAAAAACAGGGATATCTGACAAACCTGAATAATAAATTAATTTTTGGAGGTGTCACTATCCAAGTACTCAAGCTGTACAAGAACTATAATAATAGAAACAGCATGGTATTGGCACAGAAACAGATATGTTGTTTAATGGAATTATGTCTAAAACTCATACATAAATCCACATTCCAATGGACATGTGATTTTTGATAAAGAACATAGAAATATAAACTAGAAAAAAAAATAATAGCATCCTCAATAAATTCTATGGTTGAACTGATCAGGTGCATATAGAATAAACCAATTAGATCCACACTTATCACCCTGCAAAAATCTTAAAAAAAAAAAAAACAAAAAAAACAAAAAAAAAAAAACCCAAATTGATTAAAGTCCTAAAGTAAAATGAGATACATACTTTCTGAATGAAACATCAGTTGAGCAGGCACAAAGCTACTTAATAAATCACACATAGATAAATATTTGTGAGCATAAGGACCTTGTGTCCTCTCCATTTCTATAAACTTATCCTTTACAGTCATCTCCTTCTTGTGGTTTGGGAAATTTTCTATCATATTGTTAAGAATATTTTCTGGTTTTTGTTTTGAGCTAGAATTTTCCCCTTGTATTTCTATAATTATTTTGTTTTTATTTTCACAGTGTCCCGTATTCCTGAGTGTTCTGTGCTAAGAATCTTTAGATTTAACATCTTTTAGCAATGCATTGGTTTCTTCCATTATATCTTTTATGCCTGAGATTCTGTCTTGATATTATTTAGCGATACTAATGATGATGGTGTCTGTAGCTCTTGTTTGTTTACCTGGATGTTCCATCTCCAGGATTCCATCCATTTTTATTCATCTGTTTTTCCCCCTTAGGCTTCTTTAAATTATTTATTCATTTCTTTCCATTGTTGGTCTTTTCTTGGATTTTGTTAAGGGATTTATTCATTTGTTCATGGTCATGGTCTCTGGGGTTCTGGGACCTCACATGTCTTCTGGTAGAGCAGGAGTTTCATGGTTTTTGTGTACAAGCATGCCATCTGTGGTTGTGGATATTAGTGTACCATTTGAGTTTCCAGGTACTGTCATAGCCTCTGGTTCAGCAGGATCTTCTCTTAGATTTACAGGTCAGTATATGAAAATGAGAGCAAGAGTGTTGTTAGGAAAACTGAGCAGGCTATAAAGAGTGTTGAATAGATCTGGTTGTATCTTACCTGGGGTTCTAGACATGAGTATGACCTCTAGTATAGCAGTGGGTATATGTAGGAATTATGGACCAGGATACAGGGACAATGGGAGTAATGCTGTTAGGAAGGATGGGCAGACTCTAAGAAAATATTGGATGTATATGGGCAGGGTCAAACCTAAGGTTTTGGATACCAGCATGGCCTCTATTAGATCAGTAGACTTCTGTAGGAATTGTGTCCTGAGATATAGTTTCTTACTCCTTCCTTTCTTTCTTTCTTTCTTTCTTTCTTTCTTTCTTTCTTTCTTTCTTTCTTTCTTTCTTTCTTTCGTTCTCTCTCTCTCTTCCTCTCTCTCTCTCTCTCTCTCTCTCTCTCTCTCTCTCTCTCTCTCTCTCTCTTTCCTTTTTGTTTCCAGACAGAGTTTCATTTGGTATTCCATGTTAGTCTGTAATCTAATACATAAACCAGACTGGCCTCAAACTCAGAAAGATCTCCTTTTCTTTGCCTCTTTCAGCCAGGTTTTAAAAAAGTGAATTCTGGCCTTCTTTTGCAGACTGGCTTTTCCATATAGCTAAAGATCACATGATAGTTACAGTTTAATTTTTATTCAACCATTCATTCTCTGTTTTGGAAGTTAAAAATGACATAAAGAAAAGTGTGGTGATATCATTCCAATATACATTTGATTGTTTGACTAGTCATATACAATGCAAGAATGAATCGATTCTAAGATAACACTATGATAGCTGACTTTATTTGAAAAGGAGAAAATAAATTTGAAAAAATAAGCACAAATAAGATAGCTGGGTTGTTGTCATTAATATGACCTTCGCAAGAACATTCTGCTAGTGCCTCTTTTTTGAATGTCTTTTTTAAACTTAGAAAAAAAAAGTTATGTCACGTTTACATACAAAACATAAGACTCAGTACTTAACAATGCCATCTGTGGTTTCCTTTTTCTATTTTGTAAGAACACATGGCTGAGGTATAATGAGAAACTTAAGCTGCAGCTAAATCTGGATCTACAATACACATGTGAGTACAAAATGCCTAGAATGTGGAAAAACATAAAGTTCTCAGAGAACTTTGAATTTGAAACCTCAGCTAGAAAAAGCAAGAAAGTAATCCTTCAACAAACCTAAAAGAAGACAGCCTCAAGAACAGAATCCCAACTTTAACAATAAAAATAACAGGAAGCAACACTTATTTTTTATTTAATTTCTCTTAACATCAACGGACTCAATTCCCCAATAAAAAGACAAAGACTAATAGAATGGCTACACAAAGAAGACCCAACATTTTGCTGCTTACAGGAAACCCACCTCAGGGAAAAAGACAGACACTACCTCAGAGTGAAAGGCTTGAAAACAATTTTCCAAGCAAAGAGTCAGAAGAAACAAGCTGGAGTAGCCATTCTAATATCAAATAAAATCGACTTCCAACCAAAAGTTATCAAAAAGACAAGGAGAGGTAATTCATATCACATCAAAGATAAAATCTACCAAGATGAACTCTCAATTCTGAATAGCTATGCTCCAAATGCAAGAGCAGCCACATCCATTAAGTAAACTTTAGTAAAGTTTAAAGCACACATTGCACCTCACACAATAATAGTGGGAGACTTCAATAGCCCACTCTCACCAATGGACAGATCCTGGAAACAGAAACTAAAGAGAGACACATGGACACTAACAGAAGTTATGAAAGAAATGAATTTAATAGATATCTACAAAATATTTTTCCTAAAACAAAAGGATATACCTACTTCTCAATACCTCATGGTACCTCTTCCAAAATTGACCATATAATTGGTCACAAAACAGGTCTCAACAGATACAAAAATATTGAAAATTTCCCATGCATCCTATCAGATCACCACAGACAAAGACTGATCTTCAATAACAGCATATATAATAGAAAGCCAACATTCACCTGGAAACTGAACAACACTCTACTCAATAATACCTTGGTCAAGGAAGAAATATAGAAAGAAATTAAAGACTTTTTAGAATTTAATGAAAATGAAGCAACAACATACCCAAACTTATGGGACACAATGAAGGCAGTCCTAAGAGGAAAACTGGTTTAGAGTAAATATAAGTTTATCTCCTTGTACAAAGCTCAAGTCTAAGTGGATCAAAGAACTCTACATAAAACCAGAGACACTGAAATTTATAGAGGAGAAATGGGGTACAGAGCTACACAAATAATTCTCAAGTGAGGAATACCGAAGCGCCGAGAAGCACCTGAAAAAATGTTCAACATCCTTAATCATCAGGGAAATGAAAATCAAAACAACCTTGATATTCCACTTCACACAAGTCAGAATGGCTAAGATTAAAAATTCAGGTGACTGATTGTGGGATGGATCCATGGCTGCCTCAGTCATTGGGTTCATCCTTTGGGGGGGAACACCAGGGCCAGGATGTGGGAGTGGGTGGGTATGGGAGCAGGGCGGAAGGGGGGAGGGTATAGGAAACTTTCTGGATAACACTTGAAATGTAAATGAAGAAAATATCTAATAAGAGTTGGAAAAAAATTCAGGTGACAGCAGATACTGGCGAGGATGTCAAGAAAGAGAAACACTCCTCCATTGCTGGTGGGATTGCAAGCTTGTCCAACTACTCTGGAGGTCAGTCTAGTGGTTCCTCAGAAAATTGGACATAGTACTACCGGAAGATCCAGCAATACCTCTCCTGAGCATATACCCAGAAGATGTTCCAAATGGTAATAAGGACACATGTTCCACTATGTTCATAGCAGCCTTATTTATAATAATCAGAAGCTGGAAAGAACCCAGACGTCCCTCAACAGAGGAATGAATACAGAAAATGTGGTACATTTACACAATGGAGTACTACTCAGCTATTAAAAATAATGAATTTATGAAATTCTTGGGGAAAAGGATGTATCTGGAGCATATCATCCTTAGTGAGGTAACCCAATCACAAAAGAAGTCACTAGATATGCACTCACTGATAAGTGGTAATTAGCCCAGAAAAATACCCAAAATACAATTTGCAAAACACAAGAACATCAAGGAGAAGGAAGACCAATGTGTGGATACTTCATTCCTCCTTAGAATAGGGAACAAAATACTCATGGAAGGAGTTACAGAGACAAAGTTTAGAGGTAAGACAAAAGGATGGACCATTCAGAGACTACACCACCCGGGATTATCAGCCATAAAACCCAGACACTATTGCATATTCCAGCAAGATTGGCTGAAGGGACTCTGATATAGCTGTCTTTTTTGAGGCTATGCCAGTGCCTGGCAAATACAGAAGTGGGTGCTCACAGTCATCTATAGTATGGAACACAGGGCCCCCAATGGAGGAACTAGAGAAAGTACCCAAGGAGCTGATGGGGTCTGCAACCCTCTAAGTGGAACAATAATAGGAACTAACCAGTACTCCCTGAGCTCATGTCTCTAGCTGTATATATAGCAGAAGATGGCCTAGTCGGCTATCATTGGGAAGAGAGGCCTCTAGGTCTTTCAATCTTTATATGCCCCAGTACAGGGGAATTCCAGGGCCAAGAAGTGGGAGTGAGTGAGTAGGGGAGCAGGGCGGGGGGAGGGCATATGGAACTTTAGCGATAGCATTTGAAATGTAAGTTAGAAAATACCTAATTTAAAAAAAAAAAAGAAAGAAAGGAAGGAAGTTTAGTTATTCAAACTGGGATTCTAGTTGACTCTTTTGCCAAATAGAAAAAAAAAGGAATTTTCAAATATTTTAGATAACATTAATATACAGATCAAATGAGACCAATATGTTGTACTTGCTCAACTGTTTGTAAGTCAGAGAAGCTTGTTTTGAACAAACTTGGTCATTCCAAATTGTAACAGAAATGGCATCTGGTCATCAGGATTATGCTTCAAATGCTTACTTTTTATTTAAAAATAATCTAGTAATTATAACCCTAGAGAAAAATTCCCATAAATAACACTTTTAATACAAGATATGCAATCTATAATGCCTATGGGACTCAATCTTATAGTAGCATCTCAGTCTTTTACAATCATAGTGCCTAAGATTACAAGATTTCTCTTCAATCTTTGGCATAGGGAGTTTAATCAACTGGAATAGGACACCCAAAGCCACTTATTATCTGCATCTTAACCTTTTATATACCTCTGTGAGTTTCAAAAAAAATTTATGATAAGCGTTGATAACTCTATTTATCTGTATTATAAAGATATACTTGCAGATATCTTAGAAACTGTGTTGGTTAAGCAAAATGGCTGGAGAAGGTTTGATCAGGATTCAGATCTATGATTTTTCCAAATGTTACTGTAGTTGGCTAAGTTCACAGTATAATGCACGAAATCCCTCTTTTTGAGCATACCTCATTCCAAATAGATGTAGGTTATTACTAGCAAGTCATAAGTACTTCTAATTGTCAATATTAGTGATTTCTTTCTACTACAATAATTACATTTTTTTAAAATTATGAAGTATACAGTGTCTTCGGAAATAGCATTTTATCTACAGCCTCTGGAAAACAACCAAGAACAGTGACAATAGTTCTTCCTGTGGTTGGAGACTCTTGCATTCCTCAGAACCACAGCTCAAAGGTAAGTTTCTCATGCTTAGCATGGTTTTGTTGTCATTATTAGACTGTGCAAGGCCCATGAAGGGTGGTGCCATCATCTTGTGTGGAATAACTCTCTTTGAAAAACTGTAAAACTCACATACGTAAAATCTAGTTTTAAACTAAGCTTGTAAAATAATGTTTTCTCATGGCCTTTTCAAATATCCTTTATTTTATTTAGCTCTCCTTCCTTCCTCTTATCTGTTATCCTTCCACCCCAAGCCTAATTACAGTTAAGTCTTATTTCCTTGCCTATTTTTCTCTCTAGTACTCCTCCCTACCTACACCTCTGCTTACTTTCTGTTTGCCTAACTTCTTTGGATACTTGAGATTATTTATTGAAAACTAAGGTTGATTTTGATAAGCTGAAGTACACAAATATGAGAACATGCAGCATTTCTCTTCCTGAGTCAGGGTATCTTTCTAAATCCACTTTCTAGCTCCATGCATGTATCTGCAAATTTTATGCATTCATTTTTTTCTTTACAGCTGAAAAGAATTCCATTATGCATCTGTAGCATATTTTGATTATGTTTTCATCAGTTGAAGGAGATTTTGATTGTCTCTATTTCCTAACTTTTGTGAATAGGACAGGCAATGATCATGACTAAGCAAGTACTTCTGGTGTTTTATAGCAAGGCATTTGAGCATATACATTCTGAAACTGCTCTTCCCTGATTTCTACCTAAGCTATACCACTTGGAAATCCCAACAAAAAGTCTCCTATGTCTTTCTTCATCATTACTAGAATTTATTATCAGTTGTTTTATTGACCATAACCATTCTGATTGACATAATGTAAAATGCCCAAATAGTTTTAATATGTATTTCTCAAATTGATAAGGATGTTGAACACATTTTTTTAAAAAAAATAGCAATATTTCCAAAAACTTCTTTCCAAATAAAGCCCATTTTTCAATTGGGTTATCAGACTCTGAGTGTTTTTTGGACTTCCTTGATTTTTTTTTATAAGTTGTTGTTGTTTCTTTTGTTTTGTTTTAATTTTTTGAAGAAAAAGAAAGTGAAACTTGAAATGAGTGTCACTCATCTAAAGATGTTTATCAAGAAACATTTGAGAAGGTAGCAGCCTCAAGAATCTTAAATTTAAAGTCCTTTTTCCACATTTTTAAAGAAATTATTTATGTGGAGTTTGTATGTATTTTCAACTATAATTTCACATCACTTTATCCCACTGTATGTTTAATTCCATATATGAGAAAACATAAATACTAAACTTCCTTGCACTTCTGTTGTCCTGCTTAAATGTGCAAAAAAAGCCAAGGATACTCTTGAGGATGTTAGCCAGACTATTAGTAAAGGAGATAAATTTAAATCCACAGCACATGCTTATTGTGATGGATATATTTTCTTGCATTTAAAAAAAATTGGATAAATACAACAAGGAGTCCAACTGGTGTGAAAATGGTAGTGAGTCTCAAGAATTATAAAGGTATGCAGTAGGCTCCATGAGTTACAGGGTTTGCTGTCAAGCCTTATGATCTGAGTTCAACTCACAGAATCCACATTGGAGAAGAGGCATAATTGTCATAAGTTGTCTTTTGATCTCCAATATATACGATGGCATGTGAGAAAGACCCTTTATAGCACTAACAGACACATGAAAATAACTAAAAATATAAAAAGAAAAGTAATAGATTTTAAAGATGTAAAACTGTATACAATATTGAAGCTTTTCTGTAGTTTTTATTAAGCTGAAAATCCAGAAGGAAGAGAATGACAAAGTATTTTATGAAATGCACTGATGACGAATTTTGCCAGGCTTGTCTACATGATGAAATGATTCCAGGTATAACACTCATGTAGAATATGCTAATCCACTTTGTAGTATCTTTGACAGGGTGAATTCATGTGGGAAGCTAGACATTCAGTGATTCCCACTATAAAGATCAGCTAACCTTGCTAAGAGCCAAATTGCCCCCTCCTGCACACTAGGCTGACCCCAAGACCAGCAGAGCCTTATCACATATAAACATTTAGAGCAATAAGAAAGTGCCTGCATCCCGAGATAAATCACCAGATGTCTCAAGGCTGCCATCCTCCTCCTTCCAGATGTCCCTCGCCTCGGAGTCTTTGTTCTCCATCCCTGACCTCCTATGCCCTCTCTTTTGCTTTGTGTATAAAACTGAGCATTTTTGCCTAAGTAAACTGAGACTGTGACAAAAACTTCACAACTCATGGTCTCGTTTCTTTCTCCCCGCTCGTCCTTTCTTGCAGACAAATGGTCCTCCTCGACCCAACGAAATAACTTAGTCCCACTGGTTCGGGGCAAATTCACTTAAATTTGGAATATTTACTGCACCTGAAAGTATATGCAAATAATAGATTTTAGAAAGAATCTCTTAAGCATGTTATTGAAGTGATAGAGCTAGAATAGCAATAATAGTTCATTTTCTTTGTTTGTTTTTTGATACAGGATTTCTTTATGTTTCTAGCTAGTCTTCAATTTGACATATAGACCAGGCTGGGATTGAATTCACAAGATATACCTCCTTTAGTTTACTAAATGTTGGGATTAATGGCACATGTCAATGCACTTGGCTTATTAATATCCTTGTAACTTAGGTAATTTTTGATGCTCATAATTTTTTATGTTGTTGGGATGTAGATTGGTGGTAGATCACTTGTCTACTATGTACATGACACTTGCCTTAATGCACAGCAACACAAAACGTGCATTTCTTATTCATTTGAGGGATAAAAAGCTATTTGAGTCTTATATAGCTCATTTCAATCACCTGCTTTTATGGAAATTATAACATTGTTAAGAGATATTGTATCATCTATGACCTAAAACACTTACATGGTATTTAGTTAGATACTTTGGATTCTAGGAAATGGGTGGACTTACCTGGACTACTGCCCAGATTGCAATTAACATATAAGTGATGTGTAAAAACCCATAACATTACATTTAGTAAAATATAGGTCTAATACAACTATAGCTAGACCAATAAAACTAGCTATACTCATGCCTGAATAGTAAATTATGCAGTAGATGCATCTTAAAGCCTTATAGCTTTGTAACAAACTACTTCTACTTGTTATTAATATGATACATTCTATTTAGATGATAAGTATTTGAATTCATGGTGTCTTAAGTTACATGGAAAAAGTATTTCCTAGATAATAGAACTTCTGCCAAAGCTCATTAGATATTCTTCTAACCTATAAATTTCTTATTCCAATCACCTTATCCTGACTGATTAAATAAAAAGCATTCCCTTGAATTCCCTTGTTACTATATTTTCCAGTACCACTGTCTCATATACATTATTTGATAAAATAAGAAAAAAGTTATACCAAATACAATACTTAAAACATATAATAAATGGAAAAGTCTATGTCTTGGGGGGGCAGGGGAATTGTATGATAGTTTATTTAATAATCAAAACCAACAAAACAAAATAAAACAACAACTAAAATGGCACCACATTGACCATGGTGACCAACATACATATAATGGCTTTTCTTTGGGGTATTAATATCACATCATTTTTATTTTATTTTATTTTTAATTAATTAATTAATCTACTTATTTATTTATTTTAATTTGGGGGGGGGGTTCGAGACAGGGTCTGTCTGTGTAGCCCTGGCTGTCCTGGAACTCACTTTGTAGACCAGGCTGGCCTCGAATTCAGAAATCTGCCTGCCTCTGCCTCCTGAGTGGTGGGATTAAAGGTGTGTACCACCATGCCCGGCTGTATTTATAGATACTGAGATATTTCAATAGACCAGGAACATTGGATAATAAAGATCTTGGATGAAAATGTAGATTACTAAGTATGGTTAGGAAGGATAAAATTCTCTTAAAAGGTGGCAGCATGAAGTTCTTTGTACTTTGATCTTTAGTTTTTATAATTTAAGCTACGTTCACTCTTGCTAAAGAACAATCATACAAGATACCTAAGGTGATTACCTAGGCAATTATAGTAATTTTGCTTATAGAAAAAAATTCAAGCCACCATCAAAACAAAGAGACAAAAAAATGTCATGTTCAAATCACTTGAAAAGCAGAGAGCTTGATTCTTCAACACCAATTCAAATTTAAGTGCTATCACTATAACCTCCAAAATTCTGCAGTAAAATTAAATTTTAAATATATTTGGGTTTTCTTTATCTAACGGGACTTTGCCATCAACAAGAGGAAGTTGCTTTTTAAGAGAACACAGCTTTTGGGAACAGTCCCACATGCCTGTAGTAATGACAATGCCACATGATGCCCTGTTTGCCTCTAAATTCTGGAGTACAAAGATTTGACCAGAAGTTAAAATTATACCAATCTGTTCTTAAAAGTTTTCAAGCCATATGTGATTATTTTGTAGAGAGTAAATATACTGTTAATTAATCATCCCACTATGCTATCTTTAACTGTGGCTCACCACCTCTGAGACTGAGTTCTCCATGTTAACATCTCAGTATCAGGATTTCTGGGGTAGTGTAAATATAGGTCATTGGGACAGCAGATACATATACTTCTTCCTTAAGTGGGAGATTTTATATCTGTAAATTCAAGAATAATATTATTTAGCTCAGCAACTACGAAAAACATTGAGATTTGGGCATTTCACACTAGAACTTCTACTATCCAGTGGAGAAAGGACAGCATTTTCAACAAATGGTGCTGGCACAACTGGCGGTTATCATGTAGAAGACTGGGAATTGACCCATTCTTATCTCCTTGTACGAAGGTCAAGTCTAAGTGGTTGAAAGATCTCCACATAAAACCAGAGACACTGAAACTTATAGAGGAGAAAGTGGGGAAAAGCCTCGAAGATATGNTCCTTAATCATCAGGGAAATGCAAATCAAAACAACCCTGAGATTCCACCTCACACCAGTAAGAATGGCTAAGATCAAAAAATCAGGTGACAGCAAATGCTGGCGTGGATGTGGAGAAAGGGGAACACTCCTCCACTGCTGGTGGGACTGCAAGCTTGTTCAACCACTCTGGAAATCAGTCTGGCGGTACCTCAGAAAATAAAATGAAGCTGTTTGGGAATCTTTTTGGTATTTATTATTCATTTGTAGTACTCTTCCCTTATTAAAAACTATATTTAAAATAAATTTAAAGTTAAAAGTTCTGAGGGGGCCTTAATCAAAATTTAGGATTTTAAAAAAGTGTAAATCAATAATGTTTTTTCTTTCATTACCGGAATAGTAGAAATTATATCTGGTCCCTCCTTAATTCAACCAACAACACTTCTCAACAAGTGCAATACTGAAATTTACAGATATTCCTGAATTTTTTTGATTAAGTAAATAAGTGAATCACAGTGGAGTCTCATTCAGTTAATAGTATATATATCCATTTAAAATCAAAACAAAAAGATGAACATTAAAAGAAAACTTCAACCAAAAAAAAAATTAATAAAAGGAAGACAGAAAACCATCTTCAAACTCAAATGGAATACATTGTCACTTGCTGTCACTAACTTTATTCTTGACCACTTTCCTTCTCCTCCAGGTGCTAAAGGCATTGCTGAACTCCTCAGGCCCACTCTGTGAGACCTTGAGTCAAGCATATGTCCTAGAGCTATAAGGGACTACAGTGCACTGCCTTTTGCCCTGTGAGTCTTCACATTAAAGATGACATTGCTTTTCATTCCTCTGTAACTGCCATGATCTTACCAGGCGATGCTTCCTGCGGAAAGTGATGGCCACTGATTCTCTCAACCACTCCCAGAAATAGGAGGTTTTCATCAGCTTGTCACCAATGCACCGGCCTTTCACTCTTTCCATCTAGGAAAGTTGAAGCTTATACCCAGGTGGGACAGAAATTAAAACAACTGATCTAAAGACACAGAGTTATGTAGTTGCTCTAATTGAAGTTTGTAAAAAGAATATATTTTGAAACTCAGTTATTCAACAAAATAATCCTTGCTATAGTAATAAGTATATAAAGAAGAATTTTTGAACATCTCTGTAAATTAATATGAAGACTTTGTCTATGCATGGTCTGAACTAATAACATAAAATAGATAGAACTGCAGATCAATTCAACAAGTATAGACCTGTCAAAGAACATGAAAGGAATTAACTTAAGTTTCTCAATCATTCATACAGGAAGCACTTTTAAACTTTAATACTAAAATCCAAACAAAAGGTAGGTTCATAAAAAATTTAAAAATAAATTAGTTTATTAAAACATCATAAGATAGAAATCCCTTGTTTAAAAATGTCTATATAACATTATTTTTAGATATTAAAATTTTATAACAGTTAATGTTTTAAATTTCTAGGGATGTTTCAATAAAAAAATGTCAATATGAATTCCCAGACATCTTACTTTACAAATTACTAATATATTCCATAGGGTTGTAATAGCCTTTTCAAACAGCAAATTAAACTGATAATCCTTGTTCCTGAAACTTTATTCAGTAACCTGCTTGCTAATCTGTCTTGTCTGCTTTGGTGACATAGTAATTTTGACACAATAAGTAGAATGCACATTGGCCATCTACAATAGAAAAAAAATGAACTGGATGATATAAAGATAGTATGTCTCTGAGGATAAGAAATTTGAATTTTATATGAAGCATTGGCAGAACAGTCAGACAATCATCCCTAAATAATCAGGATGAATAAACCTACAACAAAGAAATAGTGATGTAGAAATTTAAGAAATACAGATAAAGAATAAAGTTAGTAACAGCAACCTTATTATTATAGTTTATAGTCATTTATTTATGGTTTAAATATTAATTTGCTTAATTCTAACAGATAAGGCATTTTTCCTGATACATTTTTCAAATGCATTTATAATCAATAGCTTTGTATATCAATATTGAAACACAGCAATAATAAATTTTAGTGAGGCATCTTAGAAAAATTAGCATTTGTTAAAACATAGAAAGGTAGTCATCAGGATTTGCTTATATTCACCCACAATAATGTGCCAAGTTGCTATTAGGATATAATAGACACAAAGGAGGAGAACTGTCTAGTGGGAATAGTAGGAGGGAGAGAGATAGAAGAAGAAAGCAGAGGACAGAAAGGAGGAGAGGAGACAGGATATTAATAGAGGAAGAGAGTCAAAGAGGAGAGAGAAGTGGTAGGAGAAGGCATAAGGTCATGGACTGGCTTTCTGATTTGCATGATTATCACAGGAGGCTTTAGAAATGAATACTAAAATCAATAACTATGAGTTACACTGACTGAGCTCTCTAGTAGGAGTGAGACTGTCACATAAATGTTCCTGAAACTCAGAACTCAGGGACATCAGACAATGGCAGGGAACAGGAGAGTTTGACATCTAAAAATCCTATTGGCTTCCATCATACTATCACTACTATGAACATGCAAGCAATAAGGATGAATAGGAGAGAGTTTGGAAAGAAGACATTAAAAGAGGGGAAAGGTCATCAATGGGTTTGGTAAGGTACAGTAGTCATTAAACAAAAAAAAACAAATACAAGGGGAAATCTTTTTGTTGTTGTTGTTGTTGTTCTTGTTCTTGTTCTTGTTCTTGTTTTTCGAAACAGGGTTTCTCTGTATAGCCCTGGCTGTCCTGGAACTCACTTTGTAGACCAGGCTAGCCTCAAACTCAGAAATCCACCTGCCTCTGCCTCCCATGTGCTGGGATTAAAGGCATACGCCACCATGCCCAGCACAAGGGGAAATCTTTTTAACAGATGTTTACACACTGGATACATTTGTAACTTATAGTCTATGTGATGTAGAGATAACTAAAATAATTTCACAGGTTAAAGTAATAGTTGTTTTATCTAAAATATTTAATATACTTACTAAATATCAAAACCATTTTTATTTGCAAGAATTCAAAGAACTGATATAACACTTAAGGAGGGCTCTCCAGGAAATGAAATATTGCAAGATTGAGTCAATTGTAAGCTTGATTTTAATAGTAAATAAAAACACATTGATTTTATTTAAAAAGAAAGTAAAACAGATATACACATACACACATTCCCCACAACAAAGAACACTGGAGAATCTAACATTTTCTTGTAAACACAACTTAACTAAACAAATGAAAAATGGTATACCTTTAGTTGTCTCTTTCTATTTAACCTAAACCCCAGTAGCATATAATCCTGAGCTTGAAGGAATAAATATAGAATGGTCTGTACTAAAAGCCAAAATGTACTTTATAAATATAATTTATATCTGTTTGTTGTGAAAGGACTTTGAGAAACACGTATCCAGTATGAACAAAAAGTAGCTACCTGAAATAACATTTCAAAGAGAGGATAAAATTCATCATATTTTAAATGATAAAGACAACAATAGGAATGGCATGGGCTAGATCTTTAAAAAGTGAAGAGGCAGTCCCAGAAAGTAGAAGCAATGTGTTGAGGATTAATGAGCTTCCTCTTATGCCTTGCTTTCTCAAAACACAAATTCTGCATTTTATCATGTCCTTTTCTACATGTTTTGATTCTATCGCTCTGACAAAATTCTTTAAATTATATTGTGGGTAGATTGTCCAATAAGCCAATCTTGGGTGGGTAGATTGGTCAATAAGCCAAACTTGGACTTGTTTTTATTGTCATTTGATTTTGGTTTCAGTCCATGATCATGAGTCTATGAACACTTGGTTGTGCTTCTTTGGTGGAACATGGTAGAGGAAACATATAATTTTGTCATAGGAAGCAAATTGAAAAAGAAAGGGAAGGTAATGTATCATAATCATATCTACTGTCCTATTCTCTTGAAATAAGTGCTAGAAAATGACACTACAAATGCCAACCAAGTATATGGGGACAATTAAAAATCAAAATGATAAAAATTGACAGACAAAATAGTTTATATTTTCATTATTCATAGAACAATAATATTTTTAAACCTATATAAATAACTAAAGTTAGTCATTATACAATAGTAACTGATATATATGATGAATAATATATTGGAAATTTGTGAAAAGAATGAGAAAAGATTAAATTTAAAAGATCAACATATATTCAAAAATAATCTAATAAATCGAGTAATCTATGTATTTTTTACTTAAAATTTGGTCATGGGTTAAATATGACTGTGTTCATTTAAAAGGAGATTGAAGCTCCAAGATAAGCTGCTTTTTAATAATTATGTCAGCATTGAAATATGCATATATTGACTTTGGTAGCTCATCTGGACCAAAAACAAATAAAGAAACCCCAGAATTATGTCACATCACACATCAAATGGATCTAGCATATATATATATGGAATAAACATCCTAAATGACAAAGAATACACATTTTTCTCAGCAGCACATGGAAGCTGCTCACAAACAAGTAAATTGTGATGGCTACAAACTGCATTTGTAGCTTGGAAAGTGAGAGAGGTCATCACAAATTTAATGCCTCTCTGTAAAAGAAGTCTGAACGTAGATTTCATTCTAAAACATTACACCAGATGTGGGCAGACACAGATAGAAGCTCTTCCCATCTACACAATATGTGCAGTAACTGACCACTCTCCCAAATGCATTGCTTATGTTTCTTTGTGTGTGTGAGTGATTTCTCTGCATGACTATTTCTAACCCATAATAAAATATGCATCCTCTGCGGGGAGAATTCTACTCCAATAATTGCTAAAGGTTAGGGTTCTTTGTTTCACTGATACTCTTCAGTATCCTGGCTCTTTCACCAAGGAATGAAAAAGATCTCTCTGTAAGCCTGGGTAATAAGCCCTTTCATTTTCTTCTCAGTTGTGATTCTCATTTAAATCGAAGATTCACACAGTAGAATTGTTTGCTTTTCTGCTGATGGTTGCTTTGTTGCAGACATTTCTAATTTCAGGATTACTTGGGAAAACATTATGACTTATAATCTAATTACTTTTTACCACTAACAAGGCTGGAATGTAGCAAGGATGTATAATAGAAAAGACAGAGGCTTAAAGACTAACCTGAGTACAAAGTTCTTTCTGCAATTAGCAATAGACAAAAAATATCCATAGTTCAACAGGCAGCATGATCTTCTGGGCAAACAATATAAAGAGCTTATAGAAATTAAAAGATGAAATGTATTTTTCTACAAAGTAGTGGAGGTTTCCATCTACCCCCAAGAAACTTGGAGTGGTGAACCAAAGCAATCCTAAATCAACTGCTTAACTGGTAATAAAGCAACAAATGAAAACTAAATCCATCACTTGACTAACTAGAAATTGTTACTCATTGAGCTAATTCCTTTGTGATTTTGTAATATACCAAACAAATAGGCATATTTTCAGAAGTTGACAAGTATATAAATCTCAGAGAGCATAAAATAAAAGCAGAGAAAGGTATAGACTTCTGAGCAAAATAAATTTTATGCATTCCTCTTCTATAACGATATTCCACTCTACTCTCTATACTTTCATGCTAATTGTTTTCCTTCAATGGAATATCAGAATTGCAGAGCATGAGTAAGGGAAAAAATATATTTTCCTGTTCGTAGGAAAAAATCTTCAGAATTCAACCAGCAGTTACAATTGTCTTCATTGCTAAGTATATTTTCACAAAACCCCTGGAAAAGAAATGAAAAAGAAATGGGTAGAAGAAACCACTTTAAGAGATGATATGAATTTACATATGGAAAGCTAAAAATCTGACTGATTTTACTAACAATACTCAAGTCATGTAAAAATGTATTTAAAAAGAAATAAAATTGCTAAGGGTAGGATTCTATTGACCTCACAGAAAAAGTTGCTTGGAAGAGTGATAAGTATAAGTTTTGTATATGATAGGAATCTGAACACAGCTAATAATGAAAACTTATCACAATATATATAAATATATATATATATATATATATCATATTAGATTTAAATACATTCAAGGTAGCCATTATCTGCCTACAAATGTTTCTTTCTTTTTTTTTTTTTCCCCTCTCCATTATTTCAAGAAATCACACAGGGAAAGCCAGAGATTATGACAGAGAAACAAGTCCATACAGAGTTAATTATTCTATGATTAGGTCAGTCAAAGACAATTTCACTTATATACTGAGGAATCTTTCTTGTAAAAAGAGTGAGTATGGGTCTTTGTAAAAGAAAAAAAAAAAAAATCGGCCAGTTCATTTTCCTTAGTCATTAATGCATAATGGCTCTCAACCAAATGACTGTTTTCTAAAATGTATTTTTACATTTAGATCTTATTTTGCCTGAGTGAAATCTTCTTTAATTACACTTTGCCTATTTTTAAGATTTCTAAAAGTTGTATAAATCCAATTCACTAGACTTTATTTCTACTTGGAAGACCTAATGCCAATGTTATTTACTTCTCAAGTATATATTTCTAAAGATAAGTTGATCTTCTGAGAAATATCTTTGATGTAACTACAACAGACAATAATTACATTGAACAATCACTAATCACAACTCAATATTTTCAGCACATTATATGGGAATTGTTGAGACCACAGGTTTAGGACCTCCCAGAAAAAATGACCTGGTTACTTATTTTTTTTTTATTTCTATACAGAATAAGTATCTATTTTTTATGTACACTGCTTCACTTTTCTGGTGTTAGGATAAAAATAAAATATAACTGATATTTTGTAAGCTCCTATACTTTATAAATGAAGATTTTAAAAATTAAATCAAGGTTTTAAAGCCTTTTTCTACATTTGATTAATTTTTATTCATATACAAATATTCAAATTTGGGGAATCAGTAGGAAATTCAGCCATACCCAATGATTGTTTAAATTCAGTCACTGAAAGAATGATCTTTTAATGTTTAATATAATTTTAGTGAGTTTTCATTTTTCTTCAAAAATATCTATGAATAATATAATTGATTGTTAAAAATAATAATATTGGCCAGAAAATATTCCATGAAACATTTAATTTGTAATCGTTGTCAATAGTTAGAAAGCTGTGAGTAACATTTTTATAAGGTACTATATTTTCACCCTTTTGAAGATGTAGCTTCCTAAGGCAAACAGTTTTTTATAACAGTGACAATTTATGTGATTAAATTTTTTTTAGTATTAGGTCATGAAATTAATTTTCATCTTAATTAGTGCCCACAGCAATGATGATATTAATAATCAATTTAGCTAATTGCATTTAGCAAAGTTTGTTGGATTGCATTTTATGAGTTGCTGATATGTCAAGGTCAGTACATGTCTCCATCAATATTCAGGAACTAGTTAAAGGTATATTGAAGAAAATTATTTATATTTGCAAATGTGAGAGTCCTCAAAATTTCAAATCCCCTTTGGTGGTCAATTACAGATTAATTTGAGTGAATTTTATTATGATGCAAGGACTTATTAAACCCAATACCCTGAAAAAGTTGCAGATCATTATAACAGTGTTAGTCTTCTTAAGAGTTATAACTACCTAGAAAATCTTCTTGTATTTTATTAGTTAACTATGCCTTAGAGAATATAAGAGCTGTGAAGAAGTTATCCTGTGTAAATGGCCACGTTACCACCTCGCCGGCAAGAATGTACGTGGACCACCAGAATCCTTCTACAAGCATACCTTTATTACACCATGTGGAGAAAGAGCAAGAGGCATAGATGGGTCCCGATTAAATACACCTCAGTGTGATGTGTGTCCTCAGGAGTGGCTGACTGCTCATTACCTCAGGTTACGCCCCAGGATGGGCGGTGACTTACATGGCTTCCTAACAAGTGCATGCGAACTGAACTTGTTTGTTTGTCCCAGGTTGGGGGTGGTGACAGGATTTCGGTGCCAACTTGAAATGGCAGTAGAACCGGCTCAGGCGCGACTCTCTACAATCCTGAAGTGTCAATCTAAAGTAGCTAATGTGTATTCTTAAAAAGATGTCTAATACTTCTCATTTGATAGAGAATTTGTATGGTGAATATTGTGGTCCCTTTCTGAGGATGTTGACAAGTATGTTCAAGCACACTTCATATTTTCCCCATTATCATATATCTCTGGTATCAAAATTTCTTTTTTTTTTTCAACTTTTATTAGATATTTTCTTCATTTACATTTCAAGTGTTATCCAGAAAGTTCCCTATACCCTCCACCCTCCCAGCCCTGCTCCCCTACCCATCTGCTCCCACTTCTTGGCCCTGGTGTTCCCCTGTATTGGGGCATATAAAGCCTGCATAACCAAGGGGCCTCTCTTCCCAATGATGGCCAACTAGGCCATCCTCTTCTATATATGCAGCTAGAGACATGAGCTCAGGGGGAACTAGTTAGTTCATGTTATTCTTCCACCTATAGGGTTGAAGACCCCTTCAGCTCCTTGGGTACTTTCTCTAGCTCCTTCTTCCTTGGGAACCCTGTGTTCCATCTAATAGCTGACTGTGAGCTTCCACCTCCATGTTTGCCAGGCATTGGTATAGTTTCCCCCGTGACAGCTATATCCAGGCCCTTTCAGCACTATCTTGCTGGCATATGCTATAGTGTCTATGTTTGTTGGCTGATTGTGGGATGGATCCCTGGCAGCCGCAGTCATTGGGTCCATCCTTTGGGATCAGCTTCACACATGATCTCTTTAACTCTTTCAATGTGTGCTTTGTTCTTAATTCTAGGCAGGGGTGACGTTGTCCACATTTTGATCTTCCTTCTTCTTGAGTATCATGTGTTTAGTAAATTGTATCTTGAGTAGTCTAGGTTTCTGGGCTAATATCCACATATCAGTGAGTACATGTTATGTGAGTTCTTTTGTGAATGGGTTACTTCACTCAGGATGATGGCCTCCAGATCCATCCATTTGCCTAGGAATTTCATATATTTATTGTTT
>LR753943.1:0-62623 GCA_902729485.2 Mus minutoides
TTCTTACTGGTGTGAGGTGGAATCTCAGGGTTGTTTTGATTTGCATTTCCCTGATGATTAAGGATGTTGAACATTTTTTCAGGTGCTTCTCAGCCATTCGGTATTCCTCAGTTGAGAATTCTTTGTTTAACTCTGTGCCCCAGTTTTTAATGGGGATATTTGATTTTCTGGTGTCCACCTTCTTGAGTTCTTTATATATTGGATATCAGTCCCCTATCCGATTTAGGATTGGTAAAAAATATGATCATTTTCTTATGAAGCTAAATTCTGGTCTCCAATTAATCTAAACTACCTAAAGCAGTCACTACCCGTACACATCAATATAATCAGCACTCTAAGATAATTTATAAAATAAGCTTTTATAATGACCAAAATTTTAAAAATATACATAGGCTTAGATTTTTTAAAATCTACTTTTAATAAGGGTTCTCAAATGCTTCAAGCCCTCTTCTAGCCCACCATCCAAAAAGGCAGGGGAGAAAAGATGGTAAATAGGACAAAGGGATGTGGACCTATTTAGAAGTAGTTCTTTGAGATGATTCCAATCTCCGTTTGTCAGGATAACAGCAGTCCAGTTTAGTAGCATCAGGATACCAAACTCAAATTAGCAATAGTGGCATGATCCAGCAGAAACAGCCAGATCTTCACTGGTCTGGCCTAAGTCAGCAAGATCGACCAGGACCATTCTGAATGGCAGGAGTACTCTGAGTGCCTCTCTTAACAAAGTAAAGATCAGCAAAGTCGAAGACTTGAGACCAGTGAAGCCTTGCAAGGCTAGCTACGCAAGCACACTGTCACTGTCTGTAGAGTCCTATTTATATTCTCTTCAAACATCACATGCCTTCCCACAGGTCTTGCCTTAGCAGAAAACCACTCGAGTCTGCCTCACCTGACATATCCAGAAACTTCCACTTCAATGAATAGTAAACTTTTTTATTAAATGTGGCCCAGAAAGTTTTAAAAGCTGCTGTTAACACTCAGACAATTATCTAAGCACATATTATTTTGCCAGTGGGCATTCAGTTGTAGCAGGAAGGTAAAGCTGTTGTAGTAAGAAGTGTTAGTTGTGCATTGTGAGCAGGAGCTAGGCCTCTCTTCCATAGGCATTGTCACATGTAGTAGTGGTATAGCTTGATTTTCTCATTACAAATAAAATGTGAGGAACAAGGTATAGCGGAGAGAACTGAAAATGGGATAATAAGCAATGATTGACAAAACCAAGCATCTTCAAATTGGTGAAAAGCATCCAAGAAGTATTTTAATTTTCCTCCTTGTATAACAGTCAATTGCAACAAACATGTCTTTCCTGTGCCTTTGCCATATTTGCAAGCTGTGATGAGCATACAGTAGGCCATCAGTCAATCTTGACTGCAGCTCTTCATCAATAGCTATTTCTTATCTAGTGTTTATTAATCATTAGGAGTACAGACAATAAAATATAATTCTGTAAGTCTGTGAAAATCTATGACTATGTGCCCAAGTATGCATCACCTATAAATTAATCATTAATATGAGAATTAATTTTATAATTTCTTTACAATTTTATTGTTCTTTTCTGAGGGTATTATATGATTACATTATTTTCTCCCTTCCCCTTCTTTGCTGCCATATAGCTCTCCTTATCGTCTTAAATTGATAGCTATCTTATGCATTAATTGTTATACCCAGTTGGCTCAGTTTTTATAATGTTGCTTATATGTGTGCTTTCAGAACTGACCATTTTGTATTGGATAAACAATTGGTGTGTTCTTCCACAGGGAAGATTACTATTTCCCTCCCCTCAGCATTCCTTAGTTGCCTATAGTTTTTTGTGAGGCCTCATGGGCTTTCTCCTGTTCACTTAAGCATTGTTGTCCTTGTTCATCTCCTGTTTGGACAGTCATGTTAGTGAGACTATATGAGTGTAGCTTCTGGCATTAATAGGAAACAAAATCTCACAGAAAATTCCCCAATCCTCTGGTTCTTAAGATCTTTCTGAATTCACACACATGCATACGTATATAAGCCATGTGTGTATATGTGTGTGTCTGTGTGTCTGTGTCTTTTCATGAAGATGGAGGCTAGCAAATCTCAGTTGTACCTCACATGCTATCTACATAGGGTTTATATACATTGGTGTACGAATGTTGGCTCGAGTTACATGTAATATGCACATGTATATGTGGTATGTCTAGGTGGGTATACATATGTGTCTGCATGTGTAGAAGACAGGGGTCAACATTTGGGAGTGTTCTTTAATCACTATCTACCTACCTGAAGAGGCCATTGGGTCCCATTACAGATGTTTTTGAGCCACCATGTGGTTGCTGGGAATTAAACTCAGTACCTCTGGAAGAGCAGTCAGTTCTCTTAACCACTGAGCCATCTCTCCAGCCCCACTGAACTTTTAACTGGCTTAATATTATACACATCACCACAGTTGTTTTAAGTTGTTCATTTGTGCAACTGTCAAGTCATGTCAGGAAGACAGCATTTTGTAGCACTTATTCTTCTGTTTTCTCTTCTTTGTTGCTCTCTGAGCCTTGGAGGAGTGGGGTCACAGATTGAAGTAGATGTCCATTCTATAGATGAGCATTCACAGTCCTTTATTCTCAGCACTTTAAACAGTTATGAGTGTCTGTTTTAACCACTGTCAGTGCTATAAGAAGCTTCTCTGACCAAGGTTGAGAGTAGCACAAATCTATGTGGATAAACGAAAGTAAACAGAAGGCAGTTTGACAACTTGACCATTTTTCAAAACAGCAATAGTAGGTTCACTCCTAAGGCCTTCTACGTCCTTAACCATGAGTTTTGACCATGTTTATAGAAAGGAATGAATTCTTTCTTGAGCAGTAGGCCTGAAATCAAATCAAGGGCACAGTTGGTTACTCCCTAAAATAATCTTGCCACTGCTTTACAAGTGGGTAAATCCTGCCTGTCAGCTCAGTATTACAAGATTCAGAATCCTCTTCTAGGTAACATCTTTGATGTCTTTTTTTTTCCCACAGCAGCCTACACAGCAGCCTACACAGCACCTTCAAGCACTATGAAAGCCAGCCAGCAGGGAGAGAGTTTGGTGGTTTAGAGAGTTTAGAATTTAGTATAACTGATCACCATTTCAATGTATTATAATAGATTTTTAAGAGCAAAAACAATATAAATAAATAAATTTATAATGAATGATTTAGACCAGTTTGTGTCAATAAATTTAATCACCATTATACTTTGATAAAGGCCTCTGTTTTATCTATGAGGAAGACACATGCAAAAAAATTCATTTACCTACAACTATGAAGATAAAATGTTTGGAAATAATTGTTATTCAAAACCTATGATATAATCATAAGCATAAGATTTTTTAATTTTATTTTGATTAGACAGTCTTCTGCAGTATCTAATAACTCTCAAATATAAGTAATTTCAATTAAGTGTCCAAATAATTAATGAATCAGATAAAACAAAACTCATATGATTTTAGCTCTTTTCACTAAAGGGTACTTAACCTTTAAAGAGTTTGTTGTTCCTGGTTTCCCTTAAAAAATAAAATAAATCACTTTATCTATAGAAAATATAAAATGAAGACAAACATATAGGTTACTGTGGGTGCCTTTGTCAGGTGACAAAACTGGAAAGCTGGAAGGAAAAGCTACTAAGGAGCAGACTTTGAGTTATGAAAGTGGGTAGAAATTTCTCAGAACAAGAGCAGGAGAACATGTGAGGTGCTGTGAACCCATGAGAATCCCATGAGTAGTTTGTAGACCTTTTTTACTCCCAATCTACTCTTTTCTTCTGGCAATGAGCACCTGCAATTGGTTCTCCCATTCTAGAGGACTTGTTTCACAAATGGCTGTACATCTCATACCTCGGTTTGTCATCATTTCTTATATTTCTGTTCATCCTTGTGACCATGATAATATAAACATTCAACTCAATGTTCTCCCTGTTTATAACAGCCACACAAAATTGCCCAGGAATACTTTCTAAGATGTAAANTAACTGAGGGTCTTCATTTTAATGTAACATGCTAGGTTAGGAAATGTTTATGAAATCTAATATATTTCCAAGAACTATTCAAAAATCATATAAATACCTCTGAAACATTTAGTGCTCTTTTATTCTCCTTACTT
This sequence comes from Mus minutoides, assembly GCA_902729485.2. Lineage (NCBI taxonomy): Eukaryota > Metazoa > Chordata > Mammalia > Rodentia > Muridae > Mus > Mus minutoides. The sequence continues at coordinate 4,107 of LR753943.1, forward strand.
TTTCATGCCAGTGGCAAAAACTTCAATGTCTCATTACCTGGTTATTGTACCTGTCAAGCTAGTCCATTACTGTCCCACTTGCCTTCCCTCAAAGAACTACAGGTAAATAGACATAATGGTCGTGAAGAAATGGGACTTCCTGTAAAAAGTAGGAAGCAAGCATTCTAGAGCTTCTGGCTAAGAAGAAAAATCTACTTTAAGACATAAAACCTCTATTTTTAAAAGGTTCACAAGACAGTTCCCCAACCCATCTTTTCATAGTGATTGTTAAAAACGGAAAATTACAATAAACATTTGGATACCCATTACCAAAATTATACATGTATAGAATTATTTATGACTAGATAAACTCACACATGCCACATAAATTAAAATAAATGAAAACTAAAAATGCTATCTCTCCTATACTCTTAGACTATCATTTTTATAGAGATAGTTACTGAAAAGCTATTTCAAACTTTGCATTCATTTAATTTCTATTTCCTTATACATACTATACATTAATTTGTAATTCTTAATTTTTAATAATTAATATACATAGAATATAATTTTAAAACTTTAAGTACAAGGGCAGATTATGACTTAAATGCAGGAATAAGTTCTATATAAATAACTAATTCCCCCTGAGGTACATAAGAAACAGTTTGATCCTTAATCTGCTCACTCAATGATAAGTAGGTCACTGGTCACCAGGGCATCTCTGAAAGGAAATTCACCTTATCTCCATTATGAAGAAAACTCGGGTGAGTAATAAGGAAACAACAGGAACTCCTACTTGTGATGTTGAACTTTTAGGGAGTGCATTATAGGCAGGCAGCTGTAAGGATTTTCTTGTATTTTTGATAGTTCTTCTGCAGCCCGCAGCAACATGTAAGAAGCATGTCTCAGTACTTTCTCAGCAAAGAAAAGAACCGTTCCTCCTTTGTCCTCCTGCTGTCTGTCTTCCCTGGAGTTTTGCTCTTCCTTATTTAGTATTCATCTCCAAAGCCCTATCATCAGGCTCCTGGATTGATTCTGCAACTGACTTGGAGCTCTAGTTAAAACGCTTTGTGGGCCATCTAAATTTGCCCCAGTCCTGTTTATCCCTGCAAGGGGAACAGAAGCACTACAAGTTTTTGATTGAACACCCAGGGAGTCACAACCTACCACTACACTCTCCCCATACTTGAAGAGGGCTCCCTATACAGACATAAAAATAGAACTCAGGTAAGAAGCCCCTGGAGATACGTTGCCAGGCAGAATTAAAGCAAGCTACACTTTGTGATTGATTGCAAAGGTTATACCCGACCCATGGAGAAAGAATAAAGGCCAGATCATTGGATTTACAAAGTCTCTTGTGGATGAGAATTTTAGTCAATAATATCAGCACTTCTGGGAGTTAGAAAACTCCTTGATATCATTAAAACTGAAAATAGCACTGAAAGGAAGACACCCCAGTCCAGTCACTTGGGACACAAAGAACTAGAAAGATAATGCTGAAGAATGGGACAAGTAGGGGGGCAAGCAGGAAAGAATGCACATGGACATGTACATCGCCAGGAAAAGTCTCTAGTGGCCTATCTGTTTGGAATATTTAAAAACTTTATTTACATCAATGATACTCTTAAATAATCACAACATGAACTTTTATTGTAGTTCATAACTCAACATCAGTAGCTTAATTATGCTACTGAGCATGTACTACCGAAAGAGACAGCAAATAAGCCAGTATAGTTCACAGTGATTTTTACAGCCAGATATACCTAATGCATTTTATGGCTACCTAACTGTTCTTATCTTCTTCAGATATATATATATATATATATATATATATATATATATATTAGAAACATAAAGTATACAGTCAAATGTTGCTGGCTCTTTTATCCAAATGTAAATCCTACATTAAAATTGGCTATTTAAAAATGAATTCATTGCTCCATAGGCCAGGTACAAAGTGATTGCATGAAAAGAATGAAGGTTTAATTGAGAACTGACCCGGATTTATCCACTTAAATATACAAACATTGAAAGAAATGAACAAGCTACCACATGAAACAATAAAAATCTCTACCAAAACATTCAACAGAAAATTCCCCAGAGTCTAAACATTTACTAAAAAGTGACCTAAAAATAAAATGAGCTAAGACAAAGTGATGTGATCAATCACAAACACTCACGACAACACTAAAACATAAGATTGTGACAAGGAGCTATAGCACTCTCTCTAAAATGTTTACAATGTGTGTAAAATAACACATTTGAACTTCATGGCTAGTATACTTCTTGCATCAACAAGGTTAAGAACATTCTCTGTATTTATTTGAATATATGCATTCCATTTTATATAAACGATAAAGAACTGTGCAAAACAAAATACTTTGCTTCCTTTTTCAAATGAAATGTTATGCTCTGAAGAAATTATAATAAAAAGTCAGTGTTTTCTGTATTATGAACTGGAATGCACACATAAACAATATACCCACAGTTCCCCCAAATACTTTTCTGTCCCTCATATTAAACATCTGCTTCTTTGGTAAGTTCTAGCTTTACCAATCAAGGCATGGTCAAGATTTTCACAATGTTACAATCTTCATTCCCATCTTTTGCACAAAAGAATTCAGATTTCTGCCAAAGCATCTTAGTTGTTCTCCCTCTTTCACTCTGTGGTAAAGTAGCTGATACAAAATATCCCTGAGCTCCTGCTACTCTGACCAGAACTCTTGTTGCACTTTGTAGAAAAGTCACAATAAAAACCCGATGGTTTGTAGGCTGCAGTAAAACCCTACATAACCTGGCCTCTGTCTGTTTCTCTGATCTCACCTCTCATGATTCTTGCTGCTGTGGTCCTTGTCACTTAAAAGCCACAGATCTTTTTTTTTTTTTTTTCATTTTTCCTTAGCTAAACTAAGAAGACTCTTATCTTGAGGATTTTGCACATTTTACCCCTTCTTCATAAAGTCTCTTCCTAAAGAGTTTGAGATGTAATTCTTATCTCTCATAAGTCATCCATATAAATTGTATTGGTTAATATTTTATAATATATCCAAGGAGTTCTGAGGCTACAATTTACATTTTCTTCCTCTACTAATGCCACTTCTCATTTTATCTCATACTCTCTCCTATCCCTGCACTATGTAACTCAACTGTCTCTCACTATAAATTGCTGAGGGTATATTATATGAATGGAACTACACAATATATAGTCTAGTTACTAATTTCTGTAGTGAGGCACATGTTTGTCAAGATTTACTAGTGTTGAAATATTTGTCTTTAAATATATTAATAAAGATATGACTATATTTTGTTACCCACTTATTAGTTGAAGGCTATTTAAGGAGTTTTCATTTTGTATAATTATGAGGAATGCTGCTGTGAAGATACATATATAACTTTCCATGTGGAGATGTTGTAGTTACTTTTCTCAAGTACATACCAAGGTTTAGAATTTCTGGGCAATGTATTATCTACATGTTGAACACTTTGAGGAGCAGTAAGACTGTTTTACAAAATGGCTGTGCCACTTAATATTCCCACAAGTGTAAAATTAAATAAAGAACAGCAATGCCAAATGGAGCCAGGAATTTGAAGGAATTTAAATTCTCTTGCATTGCTAATAGAAATATAAAATAGTGCAGCTAGTTTGTGGCACACCCTGAGACTGATTCATAAAGTCAAATAAATCTACCTCTATAACGCAGTATTACACTTATAGGCAAATGTCAAAGGGTAATGAACACACTCAAAAAAGGGAGACACAGAGATACATTTTGTAAACATTTATAACAATTTAACTCAAGATAACAATAACACAAAACCATAAACTACTTATTACCAAGAATGAGAATATGGATTATTATTGTATAATATCTATGTCTATATATCTATATACTTATAGATATATAAATTTATATAATATACTATATATTGTATAATTTATATATATTGTATAATATAATATATATTACTCTCCAGAGAAAAAATGGTTTTATATTACATATTGTTAAGTTAATGATGAGAATAAAACTTGTACATAGCTTTCAGATACTATAGGATATGCTTTGTGAGACACTGTGTAATATTCTATAATTCACTAAATATTTAATTATTAATCTATACTTAATGATAATATAATAGTAATATTGACTGTAAAAATATATGAAAAAGTCTTCTTTGACAATAAAAACATATCTTAACCTGCTACAATGCATGCTGAATATATGATCATTTGTGAAAATTCACCAAAATATATAAAGTATATTCATTTCACTAAAAATACATACACAATAATATAAAATGATCGTGGACACCTGAATTAGTCATGGATCAAGACTGACAGAAAGCACCAATAAGTGTCAGTGATGTTAGGCCACTCTAAACAGTGTTGTCATCCTGATGAACTAGACCATAGGAAATCATTAAATATCTAAAACTCAAACCTCTACGGAGAATATGAATAAATGACATGATAGTGGTCCTTCAGGAAGTCATGGCTCTTCTTTCATCTATTTCTCTGTAACATCAGCTAAAGTAAGTTTAATTATGACTATAGATAGTGCAAACAGAGAAGTGAGGAAAATGGTCCTCTAGTCTATCAACAATTAACTCTTTTATAATATCATCTAAATCTCAACAACACACCTAAAAGAAGTAATGAAAAATGGTCAGAGTATCTTTCTGCAGTAGGCAGAAGTCAATGGACAATGCATGACTGGTGAACATGCTGAGGAAAGATTGGGTACTCAGGCCTAAATGTGACATCTAGGCCAACTCTTACCAAGGCTCAAAGAACTTCAAAGGAGAAGCTACAATGAATGAATGTAGGGACTGGAAGGAGGGGAGAAATGCTGTGAAGTATTGCTTTCTGGACATGACAAAGCCATCCTCCTCATTAACCCAATAGCTTTGGTTATCACATAAAAACCATACAAAAGCAAGTGACCCAAAATCCTGCATAGCTATGCAGAATTATGATAGTGTCAATTATTATTGAAAAATAATCATGAATAAAGATAGATATTTGGGTACTGTATCCTAATCTGGTATTAAAGGTCCAATAATTTGATATTTCTATTAAAATGAATGAATAGAAGAGTCAAGAGGTGAAGAGCATAGTAATTAAACTGGCTGAAATACTAAAGCTGGAAGTGTTAGAGTGATGTAATTAAAAAAAAATGACACAGACCATTACTCTGGTTTGTGCATATTTGTTTTCAATGTAGAATGCTATACGTTGAAGATTTGAGACAACACATAGTCTATAATAAAGACCTTGGAATAATATTACTATAAACATAAAGAATAGCCAATTTATGAACATAGTTAAATAGTCTCTTCCTTTAAAAGAGTTCTTCAGTAAATTTTTAATAGTCAAGTTCACTCTGAAATATCTTCTGAAATCCATCAAAGATGGACTCATTGCATGGAACTAGGCACTAGATATACTATGATGTCCCTTAAGAGAAAGTGGGAATAAATAATAAACAGCAACAGAAAGCACATTCCGGGAGATTTGTGAGGAATTTTACAAAGCATCCTGAGTCAGACATGTCAGACTCTGCCTCTCATCTGGACTGGAATATGGGTCTTAACTGTGTACAGCAAGGAGATGGTAAGGAAAACTTTAAAAACCTATACCAGATGCACGAGAGTAGGAGTATTTCACAGAGGCTACACAAATAGAATAGGTTGATAACATTTTAGTATCTGTGGGAACACATGATATTAAAGCTGCATAAATCCACAAAAATCTCTATAGCCCATTACTGCCTGGCTAAAAACAGGACTAAGTGCTGACCATTAAGCATCATATGTATTATTTGGGAGCTGTGTTCCTAGAAACAAAAAGACAAACATAAAGTTAAAGAACTGCAATTGGGATATGAAATACTTGCAGCTCTGGGTTCTTCTTAAATACCCTCTTGGTCCCTCTAGTCAGGAGCATTCTTTAGAGTGGGGATCCAGTAGCCTAGGGTACTACCCTAGCCACTGATCACCTAATCTTCCTAGGCTTGGAGTCCAGCTTATCGATGAACAATGTGTTGCTCTCTTATTTTCAAATGTGAGAGGAAAATAAGAGAGCAAAACACAAAAAATAAGAGTCAATTTGGTCTCAAATGTAGAAAAGTGAACTTACTTATTGGTTGAATAAAAAGTGATTAAATATAAAAGAGAAATAAAATATTTTAATTCAATATTTCAAGTGAAAAGTAAGAGTATTGTTGACATATAGGTATGTGAACCCACTATTTGATCCTACAATAAAGACTTTGCTTAACCTTTTAATCATAAATGAATACAATGATTAATACTTTAATTTAACTAAAAAATTATGTGCTTAGGATTATGTATGTGTAAAATAAAATGTTAGCATGCAATCTGTTTTTACTTAGGTAAAAGCTGAGACTTCTCACCTTAAAAATCTTTAATGTTTAAGTCTTTAATATTTCTGTGCCACAGACGCTCTGGGTCCCTTAGTCTGCTCTGCGTGGGTTGAGTTCTCTGAAGTCAAGTGGGGCAGGGATTCGGTGAATGTGACAGAGACCACACGAGAGAGTGTGTAGAATCTGAGTGTAATTGTGAATTCGAGCATCAAACTTTTATACAGCAGGGAAACGAAAAACCAGGTGAGATATATCCATCAAGTTACAATAACACAAAACAAAGGAATGACTTCAAAAGCACTTATAGGAACCAGGTATATTTACAATAATTAGTAAGGCAGCTCTGTTTTGGATCAGACACTGACAAACAAAAGATTTCACACCCTAGTCATAATTTGTGCCTTTTCTCTGAGCCTTGTGAGAACTAGCATCAGGGGGTTCTGCACTAGAGGGCCTTCTCATGAATAATGTATTACCACAACCCTCCTGTTTTCTAGATCCAGGTAGATTCTAAAGAAAGAGTTTACCATCTTGCTTTTAATCTGGGAAGTAGTCTGTTTTCTACCTGGCTATAATGAGGATTCCTTCTCAGCGGGAAATCTATTTGTTCCTTAAAACTATTGTCCCTAGCAAACATTCTGCAGACCAATTCTGAGCTGCTTTGGCTTTTCCCTATGTAATGGTAATAGTTTCCCTGTCTCTAGATAGTTTTCTGAATTCCCACAGAAAATCAAGAATTCTCTAGGACCATTGGAACACTGGAAGTCTTAGCTTATGTCAGTATTCATTCTATGCTTAATATAAAAATTCCTACTGAATGAGTGCGTGGATCCATACACCAGACTAAATGCAGAGATAAAACTGGTTGTGAGAATGTCTACCCAGGAGAATGAGTTCCTTTTGAAACTCTTGTGTCTCATGAGCACTTATAGGTTTTTGGGCCTGCCAAGTTCTGCACTGGGAAGTCCCTAACAATTTCTGGAGAGTTTTTGTTGTTGTTTTGTCTTGTTGTAAGAGCATTAAAGGCAACTGTATAATTTTAGGCTAAATATTTGCATGCCCCAGATTTTATAAGCTGGATTCCTAAATCACATCATAATGGTATTAGCAGTGAGGTATTTTGAAGGTAACTAGGACATAATGGTAGACTTTAGTGAATTGATCTTCTGCCTTATAAAAAGTTTCTTAGAGTTCTTTTGCCCTCTTTCTGCCACCAAATGCTGTAACAAGGAACAACATGATATGGGTCATCTGAAACACAGAGAAAAAGACTTACCAAAACAAAACAAAAACAAACAAGAAAAAAAGATAAAAAAAAAAAAACCTGGGGTCTCCATCTGTGCCCTGGAGCTACAGCTGTCCCACAATCCTCTCAACACAAATCCTGCCCAGAGAACTGGTCTCCCAGGAGTGCTATCACTCATAAGCTTACAGGTGAGACAACCACTTTTACTTCAATAACTGTCCAAAAAGGGACCCATGAGGAGTGCAAGGGCACAGGAACATCGGAGCAGCTGTGGACAGGATCATTCCTGTCTGCATCTGCAACCCAGAGCTAATCCTGTGACACAGCTCTCCACACTTAAATCCCTCTCAGAGAGAACTGGTTTCCCAGGAGTGGTAACACACCTAAGATCACTGGCTCACAGGTCAACAGGAGGGACAAGCTCCAGATAGAAGCAGCAAGACCAACTAAGACCAGAGACAACCAGATGGCAAGAGATAAGCACATGAACTTAAACAGCAGAAACCAAGGCTACTTGGCATCATCAGAACTTAGTTTTCCCACCACAGGTAGTCCTGAATACTCCAAAACAGCTGAAAATTAATATTTGGATTTAAAACCACATCTCATGATGATGATAGAGGATTTTAATAAGAACATAAATAACTCCCTTAAAGAAATGCAGGAGACTGCCAGCCAGTGGTGGTGCATGCCTTTAATCTCATCACTTGGGAGGCAGAGCCAGGAGAATTTCTGAGTTCCAGGTCAGCCTGGAGTGAATTCCAGGACAGCAGGGCTATACAGAGAAACCCTGTCTCAAAAAAAAAAAAAAAAAAAGCCAAAAAAGAGAAAAAAGAAATACAAGAGAACACAGGTAAACAGATAAAAGGCCTTAAAGAGGAAACATAAAAATCCCTTCAAAAATTACATGAAAAGACAAACAAACAAATGAAGGAAGTAATAAAGTTATGAACCAAATGGATTTATTAAATATCTATAGAACATTTCATACTTCTTCTCAGCACCTCATGGTACCTTCTCTGACCATTTGATCAGTCACAAAACAGGCCTAAACAGATACAAGAAGACTGAAATAATTCCATGCATCCTATCACATCACCACCGACTAAGGTTTGTCTTAAATAACAACAAAACAACAAAAAACAAAAAACAAAAAAAATTTTAAAAAATCCACAAAAACCATATATGTATGGAAGGTGAACAATGATCTACTCAATGATAACTTGGTCAACAAAGAAATAAAGAAAGAAATTAAAGACTTTTTAGAATTTACAGAAATGAAGGCACAACATACCCAAGCATATTGACACAATGAATGCAGTGTTAAGACAAAATTACATAGATCTGAGGGCCTCCAAAAAGAAACTGGAGAGAGCATACACTAGCAGCTTGACAGCACATCTTAAAGCTCTACAACAAAAAGAAGCAAATACTCTCTCACAGAGAGAGTATCCAAATTAACAACATCATAAATGAAAAGGGAGACATAACAACAGAAACTGGGGAAATTCGAAAAATCATCAGGTCCTACTACAAAAGCCTATACTCAACAAAACTGGAAAATCTGCTTGAGGACAATTTTCTAGACAAATACCAGGAACCAAAGTTAAATCAGGATCAGATAAACTATCTAAACACTTTCATAGCCCCTATGAAATAGAAGCAGTTATTAAATGTCTCCCAACCAAAAAAAGCCCAGCACTAGATGGGTTTACTACAGAATTCTTTCAGACCTTCAAAGACCTAATACTAGTACTCTTCAAACTATTCCACAAGGCCAGGCGGTGGTGGCACACACCTTTAATCCCAGCACTTGGGAGGCAGAGGCAGGCAGATTTCTGAGTTTGAGGCCAGCCTGGTCTACAGAGTGAAATCCAGGACAGCCAAGGCTATACAGATAAACCCTGTCTCAAAAAACCAAAACAAACAAACAAACAAACCTATTCCACAAAACGAAACATAAGGAAAACTACCGAACAAATTCTAGGAAGCCACACTTATGCTTATACATAAACCACACAAAGACCCAACAAATAAAGAGAACTTCAGACCAGAGAACTTCCCTTATCAAAATTGATGCAAAAATATTCAATAAAATTCTCACAAACTGAATCCAAGAACACATCAAAATGATTATCCATCATGATCAAGTAGGATTTACCCCAGGTATGCAGGGATGGATCAATATACAGAAATCCATCAAAGTAATCCACTAAATAAATCTCATTAGATGTTGAGAAAGTATTTTCAAAATTCAATACCCCTTCATGGTAAAAGTCTTGGAAAGATCAGAAATTCAAGGGTCATACCTAAACACAGTAAAAAACAATATACAGCAAACCAGTAGCTAGCATCAAACCAAATGGAAAGAAACTTGGAGCAACCCACCAAAACCTGGGACTGACAAGGCTCTCTACTCTTTCCCTACCTATTCAATATAGTACTCCAAGTCCTAGCCAAAGCAATTAGACAACATAAGGAGTTCAAGGATTACAAATTTAAAAATGATAAGTCAAAACATCACTATTTGAGAATGATATGATAGTATACTTAAGTGACCCCAAAATTCCACCAGAGAACTCCTAAACCTGATAAATAACTTCAACAAAGTGGCTGGATATAAAATTAACTCATACAAATCAGTAGCCTTCCTCTACTCAAAGAATAAACAAGCTGAGAAAGAAATTAGGGAAATGACACCCTTCACAATAGTCACAAATAATATTACATACCTTGGTGTAACTCTAACCAAGCAAGTGAAAGATCTGTATAACAAGAACTTCAAGTCTCCGAGAAAAGAAATCTAAGAAGATCTCAGAAGATAGAAAGATCTCCCATGCTCATAGATTGGCAGGATTAATACAGTAAAAATGGCCATCTTGCTGAAAGCAATCTATAGATTGAATCCAATTCCCATCACAATTCTCACTCATTTCTTCATAGAGGTAGAAAAAGCAACTTGCAAATTCATTTGTAATAACCAAAAACCTAGAATAGCAAAAACTATTCTCAAAAATAAAAGAACTTCTGATGAAATCACCATCCCTGACCTCAATCTGTATTAAAGAGCAATAGTGATTTAAAACTACATGGTACTGGTATGGAGACAGGCATGTAGATCTATTCCATTGGGAATAGAACTGAAAACCCAGAAATGAACTCATACACCTATGGTCACTTGATCTTTGACAAAGGAGCTAAATCCATGCAGTGGAAAAAAGAGAGCATTTTCAACAAATGGTGCTGGTCCAAGAGGAGGTCAAAATGTAGAAGGATGCAAATTGATTTATTCATATCTCCTTGTACAAAGCTCAAGTACAAGTGGATCAAGGACCTCCACATAAAATCAGATACATTGAAACTAATAGAAGAAAAAGTTGGGAAAAGCCACAAATGGGCACAGGGGAAATTTTCCTAAACAGAACACCAATGGCTTATGCTCTAAATCAAGAATTGGCAAATGAGACCTCAAAATTGCAAAGCTTCGATAATACAAAGGTCACTGTCAATAGAACAAAATGGCAACCAACAGATTGGGAAAAGATCTTTTTATCCGATAGAGAGCTAATATTCAATACATTAAAAAAACTCAAGAAGTTATACTCCAAAGAACCAAATAACTCTATTAAAAATACGCTACAGAGCCAAACAAAGAATTCTCAACTAAGGAAACATGAAAGGCTGAGAAACACCTAAAGAAATGTTCAACATCCTTAGTCATTAGGGAAATGCAAATCAAGACAACTCTGAGATGCCACTCTACACCAGTCAGAATAGTTAAGATCAAAAACTCAGGTGACAGCAGATGCTGGCTAGGATGTGGAGAAAGAGGAACCCACCTCTGTTGTTGGTGTGATTACAAGCTTGGTACAACAACCACTATTGAAATCAGTCTGGTTGTTCCTCAGAAAAGTGGACATAGTACTACCTGAGGACCCAGCTATACCACTCCTAGGAAAATACCCAAATGATGTTCCGACATATAACAAGGTCACATGATCCACTATATTCATAGCAGCCTTATTTATAATAAGCAGAAGCTGGAAAAAAAACACATATGTCCTTCAACAGATGAATGGATACAGAAAATGTAGTATATTTACACAATGGAGTACTACTCAGTTACTAAAAGCAATGAATTCATGAAATTCTTTGTCAAATTGATGGAACTAGAAAATATCATCCTAAGTGAGTTAACCTAGTCACAAAAGAATGCACATGGAATGCACTCACTAATAAGTTGATATTAGCCCAAAAGCTCCAAATACCCAAGCTACAATTCACAGACCACATGAAGGTCAAGAAGAAGGAAGAATAAAATGTGGATGCTTCAGTCCTTTTTAGAAAGGGGCACAAAATACTCACAGGAGGAAGAGGGAGAGAGGGGCTTGGGAGGAATTAAAGAGGTAGAGGGGGGAAAGGGGGCAGGATCAGGGATGGTATTTAGAGGGTCATGAATATGAACAGAGATGTATAACAATGGGGGATGTGGAACTGGGCATAGCCACCAAGTCCCAGATGCCAGGAAATCAAGAGGCTTCCAGGACCCAATGGGGATAAGATTAGCTGAAATGCCCAACAAAGTAGAGATAGAAGCTGTAGAGAGCATATCCAGAGGTTAGGCATGGCTCCCAGTTGGGGGAGGGGGCCACCCACTCATCTCTAAAATTGTAACCCAGATGGCTCTTGTCTAAAGGAAATACAGGGATAAAGTGTGGAGCAGAGAATGAAGGAAAGGCTATCCAGAGACTACCCCACCTATGGATCCATCCCAAATACAAACACCAAACCCAGACTCTTTTGTGGATGCCAAGAAATGCATGCTGATAGGAGCCTGATATAATTGATTCCTGAGAGGCTCTGCCAGAGTCTGACAAATACAGAGGCCAATGCCCACAGCCAACCTCTAGACTGAGCACAGGGTCCACAATGGCGGACTTAGAGAAAGGACTGAAGGAGTTGAAGGGATTTGTAACCCTGTAAGAACAACAATATGAGCCAAACAGTACCCCCAGAGCTCCCAGTGACTAAACCACCAACCAAAAAGTACACATGGAGGGACCCATGGCTCCATATGCAAAGGTAGCAGAGGATGTCATTATCTAGCATCAATGGGAGGAGAGGCCATGGTCCTGTGAAGGCTCAATTCACAGGTTTACGGGAATACCAGTGTGGTGAGGTAGGAGTGGGTGGGTTGGTGGGGGAATACCCTCATAGAAGCAGGGGTAGGGGGGGATGGGATAGGTGGGTACAAGAAGAGAAACAGGGAAAGTGGATAACATTCGAAATGTAAATACATAAAATATGTAATAAAAAAGTCAAAAGCTGAGAATAACCATCACAAGGAAAAGCCTATTGAAAAATGTCTAAAAGAGAATAATTCATCAAGACAGAGGGAACAGAATGGAAAGTGTGGAGGACATGAAAAACAAAACAAAACAAAACCAAAAAAAAAAAAAAAACTGACTTCCAGCCTTCAAAATTGGAAATAATAAGTATTTGTTGTTTTCTAGTCCCCGTGAAGGTATTTTGGTACAGAAGCATGAACTCAGACTATTTCTACATAATTAATATACACAAATGCTAAAATTGACTTAAATTGATAACTTCATAAGCAAAACTAACAAATCCTTTTTTGTTTCCTTCATTGATGTTGTTAATCTGTCTTTGTAATAAATTGAATCTCATTCAGATCTCTCCAAGGAGGAAACTTTATGTAATAGAGAAGTAAGATTAATTTGTTCTACTTCCTTCGATCTCTTCTAAATCCTCCCCTCTCTTTCTGGTTTCAGCGAGACAAAAGCAACCTGCAGCATCCGCTATTGCAGAGTTGCACAAGGTAAACAGCCTTTCCCAGTGTTATACAAAGACACAGGGGTCAGATCTTATTCTCAAGGTCATGATTTTCCCATCATGTATGTCTACAGTACTGAGATGGATATGAGGGTTAGGGTTGCAGAACAGATGGCAACTGGAATAGCTATACCACTTTGTTTGGGAATAGTGGTTAAATGAAAAACATAATGGCCTTTCAAGCCAAGCAAAGGCAAACCACATCTAAAATTGGAAAAATTTAAGCCAAGTTCTCCAGGCTCCATCTCAGAATCTACAAATGTACTAATAGAACACACATATAAATAAACTCAACCACAGAATTTGCTATTGTTGATTGATCACTACCATAAATTATTTCTCACTTTAATTTTTGGTTCATTGCTTTTGAGAATTCTTAGTAAATCTTCATAATTTCTAAAAAAGTAACTTTTCTAAATATAATGAAAGATGGGAGCTATTAGACATATTAAACATTGATTGTTTTAACTTTCAAAATGGGTGTGATTTTGAGTTTTGTGGTTTTACTATACCTCTGGAAAAGGGGTTAAAATAAAGGTTTTTCTGGTCATTGGCTCAAAGATATGATGATTTGGGAAAAAGGTTTTGTCTTTGCATTTTTTAGAAAAGATGGTTAGTGTCTATACATCTTCCAGGGTAAAAATGGGTCAGACTTGATAGAGGTAGACCCACTGAAGAACTAGTTTCCAGAGAATTACAAAAAAAAAATGTCTTGAGGATACTAATAATCTGTTTTGAGATTTGTATATTACAGAATATACAGTCTTGGTAAGACTCATCATCAGACATGCTGAACTGACCTGCTTGAACTCCTGAGGTCTTGAACTTTCATCTGGAAACAGACTTAGGACACAGACATCAGAGACTAATACAGTCATTGGTGTGGCCTTCTTAAGTCCAACCAACTCCTTCATTTTCCCCACCCTTCCCACCTCAATCAAAAGAACTCTTGAAAGAAACCTGAGATCTAATCTCCTGCATATATGAAGATTCTAAGCCCTTACCAGGGTCTGCTTCTTACCAAGAGTAGTTAGATAAATTACAGTAAGTACCATTAACTAGTGGAAAATGTGTTCGTACCATCTTCAAGTTTGTTGATAACTTAGTTCCCTTTAGTTTTCTGGTATACCTCAATACACAAAATTTGTTTTCATCAAGAAAGTATACTCTAGAATGTATTTATGGGTGTTTTAGCCCCACAATTGCATCATGTACACAACATGCAACAACACACTAAGTGTAAATGGCTTAGTAGTCTTTTGTGGGGGGAGTTTTCTCAAAAGATTTGTATATAGTTTTAATAATTTGAAGGAAGCAATGACTCACCTATATTTACCCGTTTGTTGTTAGTTTTAGATTAGACAGAAGGTGCTTACATGCCTTTGGTATAAACTTCGTAGTTGTATGTCAGGTAGATCAATGTAAACCAATAGTCATTTTGATGAAAACTCTGGATTTGCAAAAGCATCAGTAGAAAGCCTTCCCCTGTGAGTTTTAAAGAATGGATTACAGAAAGATTTATGTCAAGATTGTATGGTGGCCTTAAATTGATTGTATTGTATTTTATATAGCACTAAGTCAACAAATTTTTTAGTCCAATGCAAATGTCTTACTATTTTCACCTATTAAATCTGTTTTCTGTGTCATGTGCTAAGTTAATGCATAGTATTTCCTCTTGGTTTTAACACCAAAGCAGTTAAAAATATATCAAGTTCCATAGTACCTTTTGATCAGAGACAATTGCATGTTCATTCCATATATATATATATGATTTGATCAAGAACAATCAATTTGGTTAGTTCTCAAGTAATTGAATGGCACGTTTCTTCTTTATAATACCTTTCTACATTGACAGGGCTAGGGTTTTCTTAAAATGTGTTGTGGTATGCATGTTAGGGTTCAATTGTAGTTCTATGTCCAGAGGCTGCTGTACAATAGGCTGGGAAGATGAAGAGGGAGTCTTTCTCCATGGGTCTTTGTGTTTCCTCTCTTTAAGACACAGGCTTCTGAGGATCTTCAGTGAAACAGCTTTCTGAAACAGCTCTCTTAGACTATTTTACCTTATATGCATACCTTTATTTGGGGTGGATTTCTACACATATACATTATTCAGGGTGGAAAATGGCTATATATAAAGTTTGGAGAATGGGAAGGGCATCTTTTTTAAGGTGAAGGTTCATTGGCTAGAGTTTAAAGTACTAGGAATGGCTCATTTGTATGGCAAGGCATTCCAGGGTTCCCAGGTACTTGCTGTGCAAGTTCTTACAGGGGTTGAGGGAAAGAGGAAGTTGTACTTGTAGGTCTGCCAAGGACTACTTGATCTTCCCCAGAAAGAGGGTGGGGTGTGATCAGGCTCCACATACAAAGTCAAAGAAGGGGAATCCCTGCTGTTAAACGTAGTTCTTCATTTTGTGCCAGACTTAGAGAAGCTATCTGGTCATTGTAGACTGTGATCTTAAGTAACAAGGTTCCCCACAATGTGCCAAATGGGCTTTTGTGATGAAGTAACATAGGTAGCTAAAGATTGTTAAAGGGGCAGATTTCTGAGACCTACAGTAGATTCTGTAAGCCTATTTGAGACTTGGAGGGCATAGCAAATTTGTGTTTTCAACAACCTTGCCATGTAACTCTGAAAAACAATATAGTCAGAATTACTCATAGAGACATGGTAACCAGGGTTTAAATGGAAATTACTGTATAAAATGAATGAAATGAGCCAAGAAACAAAGACAGAAATAACCTTGCCCATATATGTATAAGATGGTAATGGTAGTTTATGAACTTTGGCATAGTTCAGCTAATTCTTTACCTAGCATTTTATAAGTTAGTATTTTTATTCCTTCATTTCTTCATATGTTGATAATATCTACCTTATAAAAGTCTCATTTCTTTGTTTCCTTTTTATCTTATATATCTTTTTAATCTCTATGCCTCATTAAAAAAGATAAATAGTGACACAGATCTATCTTTTACATTTTACTATCAAGAAAGCTGAAATATAAGAATTATGGGCTGCCTAAGGCATATCAAGAAAAAAATATATATACTATATAGGATACTACTACATGGTTCAAACTTTGTACTGAAGCTTTTATGAAACTGGTCACAATGTTCTAGGAAATTATAGACATCACCTTGATTGGATGATTTTTGAATACAGAAGACAAATTATAGCTTGTCCCATTATTGACCTTAGTCACATTGCAGAAGGGGATTTGTAACAAAACAAGAAATGATGTGACTGAGCCTATCATTAGTCAATGGTTTTCTGTAATGCCTGATTTTTTTCACTGCATAGTAAACACCTGGAAAAAAGCACAAATCTGTTCTATGTACTGAACAACAGCCCTAACCTACAGATAGATTTTCATAAATAGAGTTTTTGTTCTCTATCTACAATTTCTGAACCCATGAATTCAAATATCCAAGGAAAAATATTCAGGAAGTAGATTTTATCTGAATTTAATATGTACATAATTTTCCTTTATTATTCCCTTATAGTATAATGGATATGCAAACAGCATTTTCCTTATGTTAGGTTATTATTTAATTCATGTAGGAAGCTGTGGACAGAAAATATCCAAATAATGTGTTATTTTTTGCAAGTTGCTTGAGTCTTGGCCTATTTTAGTATCTGTCTGGGTTACGGATATCCAGATGGCTGTTGTTCCAAATGAATGGGTAGGGTTTCTTTGTTGTGTTAGTTTGTATGATTGATTGATTGATTCGTTTACCTATTTTATATTCCATGTCTCTCCTATTCTGCACAGAAGTGAGGTACTGCTTGCTTTCTTTGCCTATTGTAACCATTCATTTATTTATTCATAAAACCACTTTATTTATGTAATAAATTATAAAATGTTTACAAGAAATTTAGAGACACTCATACTAAGCAACCTATTTATGAACCAAATAAGTATTTTCTCCTCAGGCCCTTGAGACTTACTAAAGTATTTTGGAAAATGTGTACAACAGCTCGGCATAATAATGAGGGTTAGCACTCAGTGAGTTCACACGCAATCAGTCTTGGGCCAGTCACATTACTGATTAGTTCTACTTTGCTTTTGCATCTCAAAGGGAATGATTTGCTATTCAATGTAGCTAATGCTTTCTGCCTAAAAGTGGAACTACTTAGAAGGATATCATGGACACTCTGTTCTACCCTCTGTAATAAGTGGAAAAGACATTTTAGAGATGTCTTTCTTAGTTATATAATTATTTTTCGTGTATGGCACTTACCTTGTGCATTATAGTCAAATGATCATGGACCACTGAGCTTCATTCCTATCTCTCTTCTTAACTTTTTTAAGAGAAAGTCTTACTAAGTTACCTATGTTTGTATTGAACTCACTTAAAGCCCAGGAAAGCATGACATTTGAGAGCCTCCTCGCTTAGGTCACAGGTAGTTGAGATTACAAATCTGAACTAACAGGCCCAGCTTAGGTTCTTCTTGAATTCTAGAATTTAATTGTGGGCTGGCTCTTTTCACCTTCTGATGGCTCTAATAGTTTAAACATCTTTTTCTATATGTAACATCCAGGGTATTTAGACCCATTAACAGGTCAGTTACCATGTAAACAGAATACAAGGTTGTATCCTTTGCTCATGAAGTTTCCCCAGAGTCAATGGACTTTCAACATCTATAGGACACAACATTTCCTTCTTGAACATGGTGAGTTTTAAAATTTGAGAGGATTGAGCTAATTAGATCATTAAATAAAATGAATCAGACGTTTCATTTCCAAATAGAAAGATCTCAATGCCTTTGATGACCTCTGTATGTTACTTGCACAAGATTCTATAACAATAGTCTTTGTTCATTGCTAAAGTCCCTAAAGTACCCAATAATTAGTACTTTATCTTACTCCACATTCTAAATTAAACATGATAGTAATCTTAGGACCACAAAACATGTAAAAAATTTATAACTAATCTCTTTGATCATATTTGGTTTAACATAAGAACTAAAATTATGGAAGCTAAATTTGACCTGAAGATGTTTGAGAAGTCCAGAATTTTGAAAAGGCTTTTCTAGTTCCCCAGAGCTATAACTCAGCGATTTATAAATTACTTTCAAGGGATTATATTTAAGGATTTGTCAATTATATTTATGTTTATTGTTTTATGAGTTCCTAATTCCATTCAAATAAACAGTTGCTATTTGGCCCTATATGAAGTTTAGATGATACTAAATCTACAGGACATATGTAGAAAAGAATTTGTTCATCTTAGGTG
The DNA here is from genome assembly GCA_902729485.2 of Mus minutoides. Lineage (NCBI taxonomy): Eukaryota > Metazoa > Chordata > Mammalia > Rodentia > Muridae > Mus > Mus minutoides. The sequence goes on from LR753943.1 coordinate 22,803, forward strand.
GAGTGGAGAAATTGTTCCAGTACCACTGCCAAGGATGACAAAAATGTTTCCAATAAAAATTACAGTAAAATAATCATTTTCCTCTTTAATGAGCCAGAAGATATTTAAAAATAGCTGAGACCTTGAGAACTCCAGAAAGTTCAGATCTTAGAGAAATTTGCCTCACAAAAAAGTGTACCATTTTCCAAAAAATTAGTTTAAATAGATTTAATATCTGATGAGATTTCTTATTAATTACAAACTACATGTTAATTTTTAATTTCTTTTTGTTTTTTTGTTTTGTTTTGTTTTGCTTTGTTTTGTTTTTTGGTTTGTTTGTTTTTTGAGTATTTTATCGAAACCCAGACACAGAAAATGGAAGATAAATACTGTCTGGACAATACATTCTAAGGGGTTACATATCCATTGATATACCATATACTGAGGGGAGTTTCGAATAATGTAGCACTAGAGGCCTATCGCTAATAAAGTTGCAGTCACTCACTTATTTAAAAATCATTTTTGAAAATGCATGTTTCATACATTTTTCTAAGAATCAATAAAATAGGAGAGACATAGCTGCCTTATGCTGGTTCTGGTGTAAAGAAAGAAACAGGGTAATTCAGAAATTAAGAGATTTTCAGATTTCTATGAAAGACAGACAAGATGGGACAGAAACTAGTGAACTGTACTGGCAAGTTTGCAGTCAACTTGACATAATCTAGAGTCATCACAGAGGAAGTAGCCTCAGTTGAGGTAACACCTCCATAAGATTCAGCTATAAGGCATTTTATCAATTAGTGATCAGTGAGGGTAGGTGCAGCCCATTTTGGGTAGAGCTATCCCTGGGCTGTTAGTCCTGGGTTCTAAAAAAAAAAAAAAAAAAAAGCAGTTAAACAAGTCATGGGAAGCAAGCCAATAAGCATCACCCCTCCATGAACTCCATGAAATCCTCATCAGCTCCTGCCTCCACATTCCTACCCTGTTTGAGTTCCTGACTTGACTTCCTTTGATGGTAAACAGCAATATGGAAATGTAAGCTAAATAAATCCTTTCTTTCCCAACTTGATTTTTGGTCATGTTGTTTCAACACAACAATATAAACTCCAGCTAAGACAACATCGTAAAGTTTATAGATTCTTGGAGGTAAGTTATACATGACTATGAGTTTGATAGACCATTAGGAGTTAGGCAATGGGAACAAAGATGGGTAATAACAAATACTGAATATCCAGAAACTTCCTATACAATTAAGCAATAATAATGTAAAGAAAGAGAAAAAATACAAGTAGAGATAATGGCCTCTATAAGTAATTTCATTGTCTTTAATGGGAGCATGAATTTATGAAATGCACCAGAAAGTAGGCTTATCTTTGTACTTCATAAAGATTGCCTTTGATATAAGACAGAATTCAATGGTTGGAACTGAGCAGACAGCAGTTAAAGCAAAAGAGAAATGGGGTTAGGATCTAAAAGAATGATAATTAACATTATTTGGTCCTCAGACAAGTAGAAGAATAAAGGAATCCCAAGATAGCTCTTGGGTTTCTGACTGACACTTATTAGGACATAGAATAGAATGGCAAGGAAAAGTGAAAGACTACAGAATTCTGTTGCATTTTGGGTCCTGGGTGTACATGGTGACAGTGAATGTGAAATTTCACATGCAATAACAAAATATAACCACTATTTTATCTTTACTTAACTGTAAACCACAATTGTATAATTTTTCCTCTAACCTAATAGTATATAATAAAGTATGATAAATGGTATATAATAAATAAACCAAATTTCTAAGATTACACAGACACCAAATGGTACAAGGTTGGCCAAACAAGATTTCAATTATCTCTTTATAGAACTACTGAAATTAAGTTAAAAAAAAATGGGGGAGGAGAAAAATTTATAACATTAGTTTCTAACTCAAAGTGACAAGTGTTCATTAAGATACTGATAAATTATGATAATATCAATCTGTGATTTTATTTTCTGATTTTTGACATTTATTTCTTTTAGAACAATCTGTAATCCACAAAAGAGTTATCCTGTGTAATTAATTGTCCCACATGACACTTAGATCAATAGCACCAGAAAAAAAAATTCCAAGTGCCAAACAATTGCCTACCCTATCCTAAAAGCAAAGACATTCTCCTGTATAACTACAGAACAACTGTCAGTGTCAGGAAAGTGGCAAGGGTAGAGCATTCCTACCTAATTTTAAAGGCCTATTTAACTTTCAGCAAATGTCCCAATAATGTCATTTAGGCAAACATCCACTTCGGGATCACATGCATTTGGTTGTCAGTTCTCTTTAGTCTTCTTTAATCTGAAACAATTTGTCTTCCTTTGGTGTTCGAGGAGCTGACACTGCTGAAGATGACAAGCTAGGTATTTTGTAGAATGTTCCTCCATTTGAATTTGTCTGCTATTTCCTCATGATTGAATTCAGGCTATGCATCGTGGGCAGAAAGATTCACAAGTCATGATGTGTTCCTCTCATTGCACTTGCCAGGTGGTATGTAATTTCAATTTTTCTCATCACTGGTGATGTTAACTTCAATTTCTTTAAGGTGCTGTCTGCAGAACTTAAATACATGATGATTTTTTTTCTTTATGATCAATCAGTACTTTAGGCGGATGCATTTTAACACTGTTAGTTTCCTTACCATGATCAAGTATCTATTCATCTATTTATACCCATATAAACACAGAGATTTCTATTTTATTCAGCTGACTGGTACTGTTCTTGCCTATTTTGATATTGAGCCCTATCAGCTCTTTGAAGTTGACTTTTCTGTCCTTTGATGTGTGATCATCTTTTTTGAGCAATTCCTCCTCCCTAATAAAACAAAATAGCTAAGCTCTGTGTCTTCTCTCTTTGTTCCAGTCTTGCAAGTAGATTCTGTATAGAGAATCCCTAACTTGTAGTGAACTACATATAGGAGCCACATCACTACTCCTGTGTTTACTCCTGTGAAGTTTTGGCCTCCTAGCATTATTTTCAATGGCAGACCATGGTTCTTTCCTAGAGAATCGATTCAGGGACATTTATGGTAGTCAAAGAAAACATGCTGTTTAATCACAGGCCATAACCATTCCTTGTGGACAATTTATCCCATGTCAGTACATTCTGCATTGGTCTGAGTTGAATAAGGCTGGGTACTGAGTACAATTCACACTGACTAGTCCTTTTTCTCAAGTCCTCCTCAATGTCAAGTACATCTGATAATAACTCCTTGTCTTTCCCACTGGTGGCTGACTGCCTTCATTACATATTTCCTGTCTGAATCACTTGAGTAAAAATGCCCACAACTTCCCCTAAGAACAAGCAATACTTTGAAACACTTGACATTCTAAATTTTAACTAAATTTGTTTAGTGTTTCAAAGTATTAAAGCCAAAGTAACTTTCCTCTCTTCCCACCATATAAACAACACAAATAAGTATCTAAGGGATGTTCATGTTATCCATAAATTAAGAACATTTTTTTAAAATGTCTAATTTATTTTTTTAATGATGGTGTAGGTCAATAATGTTCTGGTTTTCAACAAGAAGAATTGGTGTAATTTTTACTTTTCATTTAATAAAAAGATTGGATTAAATATATTTTTCAGAACAATGTAGTATTTGCCTTTGGAGTGGTAAAACTTCTATGGTTTTGAATAATGAGAGTTTATGGCCAGTTACTCAATTGATTTGAGTATGGTGTTAACGAAATAACAAGGAGTCCTCTTTATTGTGTTTCTTTAACCCTCTTTGGGCCAGGTGACTCGGTGTAGAAAAACACACATTGCTGTAGAGTTTAGATGCAAATAATACTAGGGTGGCTAGTAATATGGATGACAGAATAACTCTAGGCAATGCTTTCATGTGGGCTATTGAGATGTTTGTGGGAATAATCTGCAGCACCAATGGGCAGGAGTTGCAGAGCACCTTAGTGGTGAAGTAGTGGCATGCAAAAGTGATATGTGAGACACAGGTATCAGGTAGGATGTTTGTCATGGCAACTAGGAAAGAACTCTTTTTCTTAAAAGTATAAGGAAAAGGGTAATAAAAGTGATGGCAGATGCCAAAATACCTGTGAGGTTATGCAGACTTTATAGGCCCCAATACAGGGGAACGCCGGGGCCAGGGGGTGGGAGCGGGTGGGTAGGGTAGCAGGGCCGGGAGGGGGGAGGATATAGGGAACTTTCTGGATAACACTTGAAATGTAAATGAAGAAAATATCTAATAAAAGTTGAAAAAAATAAAAAATAAATAAATAAATAAATAAAGAAAACAAGACTAAAATGTCTACTTGACAGTGCTCATGTTACAATCAATAAAGTGAAAAGGATGGATGAAGTATTGAAGACTACTCGTGAAAATTACTTGTTTGTAATTTTACTTCTTTGGACTGAAAAAACACATGTTAAAAATAACAATGACCAAATATTGCAGAGCCCAGGTTTACAGGTTTAGTATGGTCATTGATTGATTATGAGACAAAACACTGAATTGTGGCAAACAGAAATAATAATGAATTTCTCAGGAGGATAGCCAATTATATGAAGGTGTAGTGAACAGTCTAGCTGACAGGTCCAACCTTTCCACATTGTGACATAAAGTTTTAATCTACAAAGTTTCTTTTTCTTGAGAACTTCACAATTAAGTTACAAAAAACAAAAATCTCAGAATGTTTTAACTAGCTTCATGATTTTGTTTCGGGCCACATGCATTGTGATCGTGGGACTGCACGTAGCTATAGGTCACAGGTTGAGCATGCCTGTTAGGGCCTGAAAATATTACTGAAGGAAGGAACAATTTCAAACAATGGAAATGGAGTGGAAGAATATCAGTCAATGATTTTAGAGGAACGAAGGTCACTGCTAATGGACAGCAGCACAATAGAAACAGTAGAAAAGTCTTAGGGGTAAAAATGCTCTGTGTTGAAGAGGTCAACAAAATGATGTAAACAGGTGATGTGGACTCTTTCCCTAGACACAGATAAATGGTGAGGCTTGGCAAGAAGTGAAGGCTGGGAGCACAGTGCACCTTTGATACATTTGATGAAGAAGGTGACCAAGAAGCCCACATCAGAAATCTGCCAGCCTCTGCCTCCCGAGTGCTGGGATTAAAGGTGTGCGCCACCATACCCGGCTCTACATGAATAAATATATACAAGAAGCAAAATTATTTCACAGCAGAGTTGCACAAATTTTAAATGAAAAAAAATTAATTATTGTGAGAACTTTAAAAAGAAGTAACTTATCAAGAGCATGCGGGACTAAGAAGAACAGAAGCAGCTGCCATGCCTTTAAGAACAAAAGCTGTATTCCAAGGTAAAGAAAGAATTCAACTGATTCTAGATAAAACAGTCATAGGACATGCAACGAGAATTCAGAGGCTCCCTAACACAGAGAAGGTATGGTTTGGATAGTGTTCAGAAACAACAACATAGGAAGCCTATGAAGTTTCCTTACTTTGAGAGTCAAATATGATTTGATTAAAACACAGCCTCAGTTATGACTCAGACTAAGATAGTAGGTAATATATACATGAGTTTCTACTAAGATCACCAAAGTAATCCCTATAGATTGAGAAATGGAGAAAAATCTGGAGCCCTTGAACTTTAAAACATATGGAATCTTTTTTTGAGGCACATGACTTGCCTACCTCTGGAAAACCATATATTTGGTGGCACTTTTGGAACTATACATTTGCTGGAAGAAACTGATAATTCCATCTGACATACTGGATGCCTAAAATATTACTTCTGACAGTAGCAGCTACAGCTTCTGTGGTAAGCTACATGGTCAAGTACTTCTGCCTCTTGAAGTTGTTTCTTCATTTTCAAATTGATTTTCTCTACTTAACCACAAATAGAGTTGAAATTTCATCATTTTTAAGATGTGACCAGACTAGAGAACAACTTAGCCAATAAACAAGGTGACAAACACCTTTCAAAACTTTGCTGTGTTTTTGGCTTGACATGTTACAGGTCTTGAAAACATTTAAAGAAACACTAAAAGTGTGAAAAAGACACAGACTTTTCAAAGTTTTTCAACTTGGTGTTTCATAAAAAACAATATTTCAAAATAGGACATTCAGGGTAATGCATTCCTTTGTCTTCAGGATTAATGTTACATGCAACCGCCAGCTCCAAAATCATTTTCTTTCAAGAGTTTATACATCATCTCCAAAGATCCAAATTAAAATCACATGAGTGTACATTCATTTAGGGGATAACCTGTATTCTGGCACCACTTTGCAGTATCCACAATACAGAGTGTATATAGTAAAACTAGATGAAGGACAATGCTACATGAACCAGCTTCTACTGCAGTGTCTGAGGCAAACTCTCCTGACAGGATCAAATTCACTCCACCAGATATATTGCTTTCTTGAACAGAATCTACCTGAGATTACTTGGTACTCCTAGATCTTAATGAGCTACTTCCTGAACTCTAAAATGTTTACTATTTGGCAGTGGAAAACAAAAGAAGTAATGTCCATATTTCTTGCTCTTATGCTCACCAGATTTCATTTACTTAATTAAGAAGAACAATAAAGATGTCACTATTTATCTATGACACTAGCCCCTAACAAACAGACTGTGGGTTTTAGACTAAACACTGAACATTACATTCCTTTCTACTGAAAATGACAGCCATGTGTCTGCATTCTGAGAATTGATGAAGAGAGATAATTTCTCAAAATCGGTAAAACTAGAAATGTAATGAGAAGATAGGAAGTTTTTATTAATTCTTAAATTAGTTACTTCTTTATGAAATGCTAACTAGAGTTTGACCATGCTTAGTCTAAGGTAAAAATCAATAGTGCAAACAATGAAAACTAACATTTAAAATGCTTATTGAGGAAAACAGAAGGAAGTAGCTTGAACATAGGACAGAAAAAGTCTAGACATTAAAATTCAGGTTTTGAACCAGAACCTTGCTGAACTCTTACATAGATTTGGTATTAAAGTTGGACTTGTACTATCAATCTGGTGAGGCCACAGAGCAGCCATGACCATAATAATAACTGGAGCTTGTTTTAAATGGTGGGAGTATTCTTCCCTATTGCTCTTGTATAAACACACAGGAAAGAGCAGAAAGTCACAGGTCATTGTCTGGTGGTTTCTTCTAGCTGGCACAACATGGGACTCTCATGACATTTAAAATTGCTTTATAGATTTTAATATTTCTTTCTTTTTACTTTATTTTATCTTTAATTTGACTTGTTAATCTATATTTTCATGGAAGAAAAATCATCTTCCTTCTTCTGAAAGTTCATGCATATTCTGTAATGATAGCTGAGAGACTAGGAATACTATTGTCATCCATTTTCTAGAATCCCTTGGCTACTGGAATACACCTTTTTTTTTCCTGTTTTTTGAGACAAGGTTTCTCTGTGTAGCCCTGGCTGTCCTGGAACTCACTTTGTAGACCAGGCTGTCCTCGAACTCAGAAATCTGCCACCTCTGCCTCCCGTGTGCTGGGATTAAAGGTGTGTGCCACCATGCCCGGCTGGAATACATCTTTGCATACCTTTAACCTAGTGATTTCCTCCTGAAGGAGTCAGGAAATAAGGAATCACCTTTTTTGTTAGGCTCATGCTTTTTGGAAACATCCTTAAAGCACTTCAGATGACATGAAATACATGAATACCCAGGAAAAGAGGCTGGTAGAAAGGTCTATAGGAAGTATACCATCAACTTAGACCTGATGCAGTGGGTGTTCTCATTCTGTAGACCAGGCTGGCCTCAAACTCAGAAATCTGCCTGGAGGAGGCATATTTTTAACCAGGACAATTTTATAGAGACAGGTTGCAGGTGACACTAGAATGAGTCAGAGAATGAAAAGGAGCTAGAAGATTCGAACACATATCCAGAGTTAATGTGAGGCCAAACGGAGCAATTCAGTCAGATGCTGAGAGAAGCCCATTTGAATCAGTCAGCTTGAAGAGATGTTTTGAACCAGAACAGCTAAATTGAACCAGGCCCCTAGATTTCAAAAAGAACTAGAAGGGGTTAGTTTATTCAACAGTAAGCCTACAAGACAACAATTACATCAGAGGAAATAAAAGTTACTTTTATAATAGACTTTAACATAAAAATTATATTGGGAAATATTCTTAAGAAGAAAAGAAAAATACTCACTGGAACATAAAATATAAAATATACAGTCTATTATTACTTATCTGAGATACGTAGATGACTTCCATTATGACAACAGAAGGAAGCTGGGCATGGTGGTGCATGCCTTTAATCCTAGCACTTGGGAGGCAGAGGCAGGCGGATTTCTGAGTTCGAGGCCAGCCTGGTCTACAAAGTGAGTTCTAGGACAGCCAGGGCTATACAGAGAAACCCTGTCTTGAAAAACCAAAAAAAAAAAAAAAAAAAAAAAAAAAAAAAAAAAAAAAAAAGACAACAGAAGGAAGTAGTTACAGTTCTCTGAATATATTTCAAACATTTTAATTTTGAACTATGTAAATATTTTACCTAATTCTGAAACAAAATTAAATGTGGAAATTTTAAAGATCTTTGTGGTTTTTGAATTAAATATAAAAGCTGTTAAACTGCATAAGAATATTTACATGTTCAAAACCATTGGTTCTTGACCTGTAGATAGTAACCCATTTGGAGGTCAAGCAGCTTTTTCACAGGGGTCTTCAAAAACCATTGGGAAAAAGCAGATTTTACATTACAGTTCATCAGTGGAGCAAATTGTTATGTTATCCATAACAACAAAAATAATTTTATGGTTGAGGGTCACTGCAATGTGAGAAAAAATGAATTAAAGGATTGTATTGAGGGATTTGAGATTTTTTTTTTCTCTGAACTTTGGTGAGTTGTTCAGTGTCTAGAATTGTTGACTATCCTAATTAGTGTTTTACAAACACTGAAAGGACTGTAAGATAACTCTTCATTATAAAACTCCAACACTGGCTGTAAACTATACTTAGGAATGGGGTAAGAAACAACATTGTGGGTGCGGATGGCATGCAATTGGAAACATTTTTCTGAGAGACAGTAGTGCTCTGGATTCCTGGAGCCAGTCACTTAGCTCTGTACTTACTGTGTCTTTAGAGCCCCAAGTGTCACAGAAAAGAAAAGAGGCATAGTCTCCCCCTGAGCTTTACAGCTGCAGCAACAACTACAGCAGAACTAGTCAGGTCATTATATCAAAAAGAATCAGAGATTTCTCCCAGCACCCCCACACCCTCTTTGCAGAAATAGAAGGAGCATAATCTACGACTTGTCCTAAAGTAGCTAGAGTTCCTCTTCCCTTCCCCAAGTGCAGATAATAGCTAATTTTTTTCTTGTAAGGATCCACCCTTCTATTGTACTGCAATGGCAAATATGAAAGGTGAAACTGGATGAGATGTTTGGAAAGCAGCCAGGAAAGTCCCAATGTGGAGGCCACAGCATAAGAAGGATGGTTGGAAAGTTGGGACATAAGGAGATGTGGGTCAAACTATGTTACACATCAGTCTTCCAATTCTACCTCTACTTCTACCACCAGGAGAATTCATATTTATAAGACATGTTATGTCAAAAATTTATTGAGTTCACACTTACCTCCAATGCACTCAAGTATTTTGGGTTAGGAGTCAAGTTTGTACTGGATTCCTCCTATGTTATAAACACAGATCCATTGCTACCTCACAAGTGGCCCAATCAGAGACTGGAGGGCTATGGCTATAGCTCAGTTGTAGAGCGCTTACCTAGCATGCATGAGGCACTAGGCCCAACTCCCAATTCTATATGTATTACACACACACACACACACACACACACACACACACACACATCTGGTAAGGATGCAATATATTTGCTATGCAAGTATGAGGATGCTTAGTTGGGGTCCCCAGCACCCATCTCTAAAAAAAAAAAAAAATCTATGTATGATGCTAAGCACTTATGATCCCAACACTGAGAAGCCAGTGACAGGTGGCTACTGAACTCATTGCTTGTCAATCTGGCTAAATTAGTACACACCGGGGTCAGTGAGAAACCCTGTTTTAAAAACTGAGATGGACAGTAATAAAGGAATGTGCTTGATGGCAATCTATGGCCTTCACTTATGCACACCAGCATATGCTTGTATACACAAACACACACACCACAAACACATACAAAACACTCATACCCTCATTCATAAAAATACATACCCCAGTAATACCTCCGCATGTAGGCATTTCTCTGTTTTAAAGATCTTAATACAACATCTTACATGTGTAGCAAGTTCATTCAGCCAGTCCTCTGCCGAATGATAATTGGGTTGTTTCTGCTTTGGCAAACATTGATGCAGTGAATGATATTGAATAGAAACAATAGAAACTTTGTTTAAATTTCTCAAATATTGTCAAAGTGGAAAAATTTAAAGAATCCAGTAAAGTTTGAGAATTGCAAGGGAAGAAATTGCCTGAAAGAGAGTCTGTCAGTGGTGGAGTTTACTGTGACAATACTGGGAAGGGTTTGCTTCTGCAGGAAATAGATAATTTGCTAAGGGTTTTTGTTCTTTCTCCCCTATTTGTTACTAGCGATAGTTTCCATCTCTACCTCAGAAAGATGTGTGGATAATTAGGGTAATGATTATCATGAATATCATGAGCTTATTGAACCAGGTTTTTAAATTCACAGACCTATATGAACTTAACACAATTTTAGAATATTTTCTGTAACTTCAAAGAGGAACCCTTTGCTCATTATCAGTCTTCTTCCACCAACATCCCCAGAGATATATTGACATTACAGTTTCTGTAAGGCTTCCCATTCTGGACATCAAATACAAATGAGTCTGTTGCAGTATTTTCCCTGTCCAATCATATTAGGGCATAGGAAGCCTGTGATTGGACAGGAAAAGGGAGGTGGAACTAGGAGGTGGGGAGACAGACAGATCATAGGAGGAGAAGGAAGGAGGAGAAGCCAACTAGGAGGCAGATAGACAGGAAAAAGATCCTAATCCTGTGTGGTTTTAAACAGCCACAAGTGGCTAAGATTTTCACAAGGTTAGAAATATTGGGGTGTGTGGGGTGGTGGAGTGTGTGGGGGCATTGAGTGGTAGCGAGAGGAACTGGGAGAAGGGGGTAGAGATGGCTCGGTGGAGCCCTGTGGCCTCACGGGGCAGAGTTGGCAGGCTGAGAGACCACGAGATCATCTGGCATGGGGGCTAGCTCCAGAGAGTTGGAGGTGGCAGGAGCATGGGAGCATGCCCCGACCATGTAGAGAGTTGGCAGGTTCATTTTTTAATATTCCCCAAAACATGAGTCAAACAATATGTGGTCATTGTTTTAATTTCAGACCAGGGTCTCATATATCTCAGGTTGGCCTTGAACTCTCTATGAATTTGTGGATGACCTTGAACTTCTGATCTTTGTACTGTCACATTCCAAGGGCTATGGTTACCTGCATGTACCACCACACTCAACTTACAAATAATATTCATGACCCTGTTTTAAAATTTTGGGAGTATATACTGAGACTCAGAATCTCTGAATTATAAAATAATTATATTCTTAATTTTTTAAGGAACTATCATACTGCTAAGTATAGTGGTCATAGCACCTTACATTTCTCCAGAGGTACCCAGGGTTATGATTTTTCCATATCTATGCCAATAGCTGTTACTTTGTGCTTTGTTGAGAGCAGTCATTTTAATAAGTGTCATGTGCTGTGAGTTATTGTAGTTTTGATCTGCAGTTTTCTAAAGGTAAATGACACTGGGCAGCATTCACCTGTTCCTTGACCACATGTATATCTTCTTTACTGGGGAAAAATTGACCTTTTCAAGGCTTTTATTATTTTTAAATTGTTCTGTGATGTTTTCATTGAGTTTTATGAATTCTCTAAATAGTCTTGCCATTAACCCTTTATTACCTTTATTACCCTAATATACACTCCTATTCCATGGGTTATACTCTTGTTGGATATTGATGCACAAAACTTTTTAGTTCTGTGAAATATAGCATATTTATTCTTTTGGGGAAGACATTATTCTTGGTTTCCTGTGCCTATTTTCACTTTGACTGTCAAATCCAATGCCATAAATACTTTATACTGTGTTTTATTAGGGTTAGTTTTAGGAGTTATATTTAGATCATTGAGTCTATTGTGAGCTACTTTTCTTTTTGTATAGTATGTATTTTATTTTACTTCATTTTTCTGGAATAAAACTCCATGAGCAAAAGCAACTTGGACTATCTTCTGCTACATATGCAGCTAGAGCCATGCATCCCACCATGTGTTTTCTTTGGTTGGTGATTTAGTCCCAGGGATCTCTGGGGGTACTTGTTAGTTCATAGTGTTGTTCCTCCTATGGAACTGCAAAGGATGGCCTTTTCGGTCATCAGTGGGAGGAGAGGCCCTTGGTCCTGTGAAGGTTAAGGGAATGCCAGGGCCAGGAAGCAGGAGTGGGTGGGTTGGTAGGCAGGGGTTTTTGGAAGGGAAACCAGGAAAGGGGATAACATTTGAAATGTAAATAAAGAAAATATCTAATAAAAAATAAAACACAAAAATAATTTTAAAAAGCAACTTAGGAAGAAACAGTTTAGTTGACTAACAGATCTTCAACATAAGTCAAAGCAGGAGCTGCTATCATACCTGGAGGTAGGCATAAGTCAGAGACCATGGAAGAGTGATGGATGCTACTACTGTCTTGCTTTCATGCTTGCCCAGCTTTTTCTTCTACAACTCAGGACCACTTGCCCAGGGGCAGTTCTGCCAATAGTAAATTGGGGCCCTATCACATTAATAATCATTCTTATAAATAAAGACAATACCCTACAGATATTTGCACAGTCTACTCCAAATGAGATAAGTGTTCAATTAGGATTACTTTTTCCCAAGTGACTGCAGTTTGTGTCAAATAAACAAAAAAACAAAAACAAACAAAAAAAACAAACAGGCACAGATGAGTTGTTACTGTGGATAATCAGTTCCTACAGAACTATTTTTAAAAACATTGTTCTTTCCCACATTGAACAGTTTTGACACTTTTATCAAAAATCGTTTGGCTGCATACATGAAGATTTTATCTGATATTCCTATTCTGTTTACCTATATGTCTGTCCTTATTCCACTAAAACACATTTGATTAAGGAAGCCATGTAGGTTTTAGTGTCTGCAGCAGGTGGGTGCTGCTGCCCAAGGCTATGCTGAAGCCCAAGCTCCATGTAGAAATATGTAGTCTGTGCCTGATGCCTTGGTGATATCCTCAGGCTTTTAACCCTGGGAGCCATCGTAATAAGAATGGCACATATAACTACCTGAAGTCTTTTTTTTTAATTAGATATTTTCTTCATTTACATTTCAAATGCTATCCCAAAAGTCCCCTATACACTCCCCCTGCCCTGCTCCCCTACCTACTCACTTCCACTTCTTGGCCCTGGCATTCCCCTGTACTGGGGCATATAAAGTTTGCTAGAACAAGGGGCCTCTCTTCCCAGTGGTAGCCGACTAGGCCATCTTCTACTACATATCCAGCTAGAGACACTAGCTCTGGGGGTACTGGTTAGTTCATATTGTTTTTCTACCTATAGAGTTGCAGACTCTTTCAGATCTTGAGTACTTTCTCTAGCTCCTATATTAGGAGCCCTGTGTTCCATCCTATATGACTGTGAACATCCACTTTTATATTTGCCAGGCACTGGCAAAGCCTCACAGGAGACAACTATGTCAGGTTCCCTTCAGCAAACTCTTGCTGGCATATGCAATAGTGTCTGGGTTTGGTGGCTGATTATGGGAGGGACCCCCGGGTGGAGCAGTCTATGGATGGTCCATCGTTTTGTCTTAACTCCAAACTTTGTCTCTGCAACTTCTCCATGAATATTTTATTCCCTATTCTAGGGAGGAATGAAGTATCCATGTGTTGGTTTTTCTTCTCGATTTTCTTGTGTTTTGGCAGTTGTATCTTGGGTATTCTAGGTCTCTGGGATAATATCCACTTATGATTGAGTGCATATCAACTGACTTCTTTTGTGATTGGGTTACCTCACTCAAGATGATATCCTCCAGATCCATCCATTTGCCCAAGAATTTTATAAATTCATTGTTTTTAATATCTGAGTAGTACTCCATTGTGTAAATGTACCACATTTTCTGTATCCATTACTCTGTTGAGGAACATATGGATTCTTTCCAGCTTCTGGCTATTATAAATAGGACTGCTATGAATATAGTGGAGCAGGTGTCCTTGTTACCAGTTGGAACATCTTCTGGGTATTGCAGGATCCCCAGGTAGTACTATGTACAATTTTCTGAGGAACCGCCAGACTGATTTCCAGAGTGGTTGTACCAGCTTACTATCCCACCAGCAATGGAAGAATGTTCCTCTTTCTCCACATCCTTGCCAGTATCTGCTGTCACCTGAATTTTTGATCCTAGCCATACTGACTGGTCTGAGGTGGAATCTCAGGGTTGTCTGGATTTGCATTTCCCTGATGATTAGGAGGTCAAACATTTTTCAAGTGCTTCTCAGCCCTTCCATATTCCTCAGTTGAGAATTCTTTTTTTAGTTCTATACCCCATTTTTTAATGGGGTTAGCTGAATTTCTGGAGTTCAGCTACTTGAGCTCTTTGTATATATTTGATATTATTTCCCTATCAGATTTAGGATTGGTAAAAATTCTTTCACAATCTCTTGGTGGCCTTTTGGTCTTATTGACAGTATATTTTGCCCTACAGAAGCTTTGCAATTTTATGAGGTCCCATTTGTCTATTCTTGATCTTATAGCAAAGACCACTGCAGTTCTGTTTAGGAATTTTCCCCTATGCCCATATCTTCGAGGCTTTTCACACTTTCTCTATTAATTTTAGTGTCTCTGGTTTTATGTGGAGTTCTTTGATTGAGCTTGGCATAAGGAGATAAGAATGGATCAATTCTCATTCTTCTACATGAAAACTGACAGTTGTGTCAGCACCATTTGTTGAAATTGCTGTCTTTTTTGCACTGGATGGTCTGAGCTCTTTGTCAAAGATCAAGTGACCATAGGTGTGTGGGTTCATTTCTGGAACTTCAATTCTATTCCATTGATCTACCTGTCTGTCACTGTACCACTACCATGCAGTTTTTATCACAATTCCTCTGTAGTACAGCTTGAGGTCAGGCATGGTGATTCCACCTTAGGTTCTTTTATTGTTGAGAATAGTTTTTGGTATCCTAGGTTTTTTATTATTCCAGATGAATTTGCAAATTGCCCTTTCTAACTCAGTGAAGAATTGAGTTGGAATTTTGATGGGGATTGCATTGAATTTGTAGATTGCTTTCAGCAGGAAAGCCATTTTGACTATATTAATCCTGCCAATCAATGAGCATTGGAGATCTTTTCATCTTCTGAGATCTCTTCAATTTCTTTCTTCAGAGACTTGAAGTTCTTGTCATACAGATCTTTAACTTCCTTAGTTAAAGTCACACCAAGGCATTATATTATTTGTGACTATTGTGAAGAGTATTGTTTCCCTAAATTTTTTCTCAGCTCCTTTATCCTTTGTGTAGAGAAAGGCCACTGATTTGTTTGAGTTAATTTTATATCCAGATACTGCACTGAAGCTATTTATCAGGTTTAGGAGTTCTCTGGTGGAATTTTTAAGGTCACTTATATATACTAGCATATCATCTGCAAACAGTAATATTTTGACTTCTTCATTTCCAATTTGTATCCCCTTGATCTCCTTTTGTTGTCCTCTGGCTAGGACTTCAAGTACTATATTGAATAGGTAGGGAGAAAGTGGGCAGCCTTGTCTAGTCCCTGATTTTAGTTGTATTGCTTCAAGTTTCTCTCCATTTAGTTTGATGTTGGCTACTGGTTTGCTGTATATTGCTTTTATAATGTTTAGGTAGGTACCTTGAATTCCTGATCTTTACAAGACTTTTGCCATGAAGGGGTGTTGGATTTTGTCAAATGCTTTCTCAGCATCTAAGGAGATCATCATGTGTTTTTTTTTTACTTTGAGTTTGTTTATATAGTGGATTATATTGATGAATTTCCATATATTAAACCATCCCTGCATCCCTTGTTACTTGACCTTTTTCCCTTACTGCTTTTAATATCTGTATTTAGTGCATTTGTTGTTCTGATTATTATGTGTCTGAAGGAATTTCTTTTCTGGTCCAGTCTATTTGGAGTTCTGTAGGCTTCTTGTATGTTCATGGGCACCTCTTTCTTTAGTTATGGGAATTTTTCTTCTCTAATTTTGTTTAAGATATTTTCTGGCCTTTTAAGTTGAAAATCTTCATTCTCATCTACTCCTATTATCTGTAGGTTTGGTCTTCCCATTGTGTCCTGGATTTCCTGGATGTTTTAAAATAAGATCTTTTTGCATTTTGTCTTCAGCTAGGAGGAGGGTCTCAAGGCTCACTCCCACAGTGACACACCTCCTCCAACAAGGCCACAACCCCTAATGGTGCCACTCCTTGGACAGAGCATATTCAAGCCACCATACACTCTCATTTTATTTACCTGTGTAATTACCATTGCCTATTCTTCATATAGATATGAACTACTATTCAGTGTCCAGCCAATCCTGCTTCTTTTTATTCCTTTAACTTTTTCTCAAGAGCTAAATGGGCCCTTTTAAAACTGAAGCCTAGTGGTTCTTTCAGCATCCACCTAAAATCTCCTTAGGCAAATCCATCAACTTATTAGATACATTTTATATTTGCAATGTAACAGCAGGTAACAACTAGAACAACAACATAACAAAGGTCCCTTTGCCTTTGGCTTTCAATAATATGGTATTCACTAGCACC
Source organism: Mus minutoides (assembly GCA_902729485.2). NCBI lineage: Eukaryota > Metazoa > Chordata > Mammalia > Rodentia > Muridae > Mus > Mus minutoides. Next base: position 39,514 of record LR753943.1, read on the forward strand.
CTCTAAAATCTCTTCTGCCAAAAGCATTTTTAAGTACCTTACAAATTCTGCCTACCAACTGTTCCCAGTGACAGTGTCATGTGTTTTGTTTTGTTTTTTTATAATGATATCCATCTCTTAGGCACAAAAGCCTTTTATCTTCTGCTGCACAAAATACACTCCAAATTCACTTATATGAAATGATAAGAATTATTCATTTTCATTGTCTCAGAGTTCTGGGTTTGGCAGGGTTGAACCATGTGAATCATGTTCAGGATCTCTCACATAACTCCAGTCCACCACTTACTTGGTCTGGAGTCATCTCAAATCCTTACTAACTCATTTGTCTAGCAAGTACCACCCCTTATCATATGAGTCGTCAGTGTGGTTATTGTCTAGAATATGGCCTTTCCATGTACCCTGGATTCATCATATTGTAATGGCTGAATTCTAGTCAAATGAAGGTTATATAATCTTCCTATATAGGATCCTCTCAAATTTAAGTTCATAGCATTGCTTCCATTGCTGGCTGTGCCAATATACCTAGTTTTAAGAGCAGTGGGAACAGACTTCATGTAATAACAACAAAATAACAAAGGTCTGTAAGCCCCACAGGAATGACCTTATTATCATAACCATTTATGGCGAATATAAGTTTGCCACCGCAAGAAAAGAAGAAACTAGACATTCCCTAATAAAAACATGTATTGCTATGGCAATTAAAGTGGAAGTAGTTCTATATATAGATTGTCTGACCACTAGTCCAATTTCACTAATGACCCTACTTTCAAGTCCTAATGAGAAGAATTATTCTATTAAATACTGAATTTCCTAATTGTACACACTATGATAAAGCTTCTTTCAGTTTGAACACACCTGCAACCTTGGTATTACTGACATCCATAGAAATGCCACCAAGAACATTCTTATTTTCAATTATATGTAAAATGTAGTAGGCTGTATATTTCAGAAAACTGCATACATAATGGTAGAAGAGGATCTTTTGTTAGAGATGTAGAAGAAAACCATAAAACTGACCAATGTCAGTATGACTTTGAATATCCCCACTGGATAGCAAAAGTTATCTGTGTCTGTGTCTGTCTCTAGGTGTATCTGTGTGTATCTTTATGTCTGTCTGTGCACTTGTGTCTCTCAAATTCTGGAGATCAAATTCTGATCCTAGAAAATGATAAGCAAGTGCTCTACCAGTGCTTTGAGTCCTCTGTGCTCTACTTATATTTATAAAGTATATTAATTATTATTTTCTTTGTAAAGATTGATATTAGACAGTATGAGTTATATATTTGGAGAGGTTCTCTATTACTTAAAATCTTCATAATTATTATTAAAATAAAATAATGGAAATGTCTAAAAAATGGAGAACAAGATCAAATAAAAGAGAAAAAGAGAGACAGAAAAAGAGGGAGAGAATAAAGTTGAATCAGAGAAGGGAGGCTGGGACTCTAGATGGTTTTGCTGAGCAAAGTAAGTGTTTGAACCCTTCCTTTATTAAACTTTTTATTCAGAACTGACTGGGAATTGAATAAATAAAAGAAATCTCTGAAGCCTAGAGAAAGAAAAGTAAGTAATAGAGAACAAGGATTTGAAAATGAGTTTAAGTTACCATTTGCAAGAAAAGAAGATGAACTAAGAAAAGAATGTTGTTCCATTGAGGTTTACAGTATGAGTTTAAGCTTGTAAGAACTTCCCCCCAATTCCTGTATTTTATTGCTGATTTTACATTAAAAAATTACAGAATGCTTCAATACTACAATAGAGAGCCTTTAAAATGCCCAAATACCAACACAACCAGTTCTGAAACAAGAAGACAGTTATTTCAATCCAAAGAAATGTCTAAAGAGAGCATTTCTGCCATTTATTACTTGGTTTATCTATTAGTGAGTATATGAGGAAGATATCAATGTAATTACTCAATCAACAATAAACATATTGAGTCACTAAAGTGTTCCAAGATCCAGTCTCTATTTTAGGATCTTAGAGTTTATCTAGGAATAGAATGTAAAGGATTACAAAACAAATATGATTCATAGGAACACTGAAGAGTTAAGAAACCAAACAAAAGTCCTAAGAGTTTTGCAGACAGGAGTTTGCAAAAGTAGATATTCTATTTAAGCTGGAAACTAACACCTGAGTTCCACTCAAGAAGAAATCAAGTGGATCTACATATATTGACCAACAAAACTTTACAAGTCACATTGTATGTGTATCACAGCAAGGGTCTAAGATAACATACCCAAAAGATCAAAAGATAATGGTGTTTTGTTTCTTATCAAAAGAAGAAATGAGGACAATAAAGCAAGATATTTTTGGATTCCTAATATCTGCGGAAACATTGGAGGGTTTTTGTTTTGTTTTGTTTTGTTTTTTATATATAGCTTCACATTCTGGCTTATGACTACTGAACATTGTAATTCCAGGGCTTATCATTTGAACTTCAGTGAGTAAGAAGCAAAATTTCACTACCTTTTCCCAACTTTTCAAACTTTATATTGAGGCCCAAGTGTGGTCATACAACTGAATGTAAAGGTTGTAAAATGTTGGCAATAGTTAGGGGTTTCCAATGTGTAGTAAGATAAAAAATTAATCCAAAACTCAAACATGTAATAAATCAGAGATGTCACTGATAGTACTGTCCTGTGTTGCACTGTGATATTCCATTCCAGCATTGATCTGAACACAGAACACCCTTATCATATACTATGAAAATTATCATGTCATGCAATGACGATAAGTGCCGGCTAAACCACCTTGGCTCAGATTCATTACTATTATGTGTTATTAATGGCAGTGTCTAACTGAACATTACAAAGGTTTCTCTTACTAAAGCAAGATAATAATTTAACTAAAGAAAATAAAAACTCAATATTTCCTACTGTCATTCCTCAGCGTGTAAGTGCATAAAATTAATAAGTCTTAGGATTGCATTATATTAAAATGATTGATTTTAAAAACTACTATTTATGTGGATGATTTGAATTTCACAAGAAAATTTCAAATGAAGTTTTGCTTGTGATTAAGATAGAATTTGTAACAATTTCTGAGATGGCTTTAAATATACTTTGGCCATTTTCTACTATGTAATTATGCAAATAGAATCCTCAGCACTCACAATTATACATTTAAAATATCAGTCAACTCTGAAAAACACTTAAGATACTCCACATTCTGTAGTACCAAGTACTCAGCCAAGATTTAATTCTTTACATAAAAACTAATAAACCTATCTATATCTTTAGGATGCAAAGTTATTTGCATTAAGTGAATGGTATAGTTATATTAAGCCAAAGAATTGTTTTATAATAAACTCTTTTAAGATTTATTAACAAGAAATGTATTATTTGTATACCCATTTTATACACCTACTTACCCACTACATTAAAATTAATCAGGTGGTGGCTGGAGAGATGGCTTAGCAGTTAATAGTATTTGTTACCAAAACCCACAATGGATGGCTCACAACTACCTACCAGGGGATTTGACGCCCTCCTCAAGCCTCATCAAAAGTCCAACAGAGAGGCTGGAGAGATGGCTCAGTAGTTAAATGTATGTACTTCATGTTCTTGCAGATGACCTAAGCTTAATTTCTAGCACCCAGGTGGCAACTCACAAGCTGTAATTCTACTTTCAGAGTGGTCAGCACTATCGTCCATCCTTTACGAACATCAGGCACAAATGTGGCACACACATACATTCATGCAGAGAAACACACAAGTAAAATACCTTAATCCTTAAGCACACACACATACACACAAATACTTTTGCTTTTAATTTCTTAGGCAAAAGGGAGTCATGAGTGAATAAATGATGAAAACAGCTTGTTCTGGGTAAGCAGTGTAGCCTTTCCCATAATGCTCAGCATATCAGACATAAATAGAATTGTGAAGTTTCGCTATGATTAGTCAGCAGCTTGTATAAAAAGTCAACAAGTGGCACAATTGTCATAGGTCCAATATAGACTATGAGAGAACCTGGCGTCTCTTTGAATGGACGTGTTGGCCATGGACAGACAACCACAGGAAATCATCTGAGGATAAATCTGGGTCACCTGATGAGGAAAGTTTAACTTTACTTTGAGATACATAACCAACAAGGTGACACAGTCATATTTAACTCTAGGAAAATGTCTGACAACAATGTGCAAAATCAAGTTATGGAAGTGGGGCAGGTGCAGCAGAGACTAGCTAGAAGGTTGTTGCATTAGTTGAAAGAACACAAGGATAGACACTAAAACAAATGTCAGTGAGGATGTTAGCATGAGACAAGTTGAGTCAATAATCAATACATAACTCAATATAAGGAATGAATGTGATACCAAGGAAGGCTCCAAAATTCCAAAAAAGATTTCAGGTCATATGTCTGAAAAAATTGGATACCAACTGGGATTCATGCTAAAGACACTAAGCTTCTGACCCAAATCTAGACCTGAGTCCAAAGGCAATTCAGAGTCACAGGGAGAATATATCCTGCTATGGTTACTCCCTAACTGGTCCCATATAAATGTGCTGACTTAATCAGATCGTCATACCACATAATGAACAGCTTATGCATTTCTAGTTCATTGCTAAAGATAATAGAAATTTGGCAAACACCTTGCTAGTGTGTCTAGAAGCCCTTCTATCTGCAGCCACATAATACCGATCAAAAAGAATGAAATGTCTAACTTGGCTGAATTTGTTTGCCATACACTAGTGCTGCCTCTTATTAACACAGCCCTTCTCAATCATTCAAAGCACATTTAACACATCTATTGGATACTACTGGTAGATGATTATATTTAAATTCTTACTCCATACTTTTCTAAATCTAATTTTCCCAGATCTCATTTTAAACATTAGAATAGCATTTGCCCTTCCTCCACCTTCATGAACATTTCTCATCCTTGTGACTTAGCAAGCACCAGCAAGCAGCAGCAATGACTCCAGGATTTCAGAGGATTACCGGATATGAGGCATCTGCATCGTGAATTTACTTAAAATACAGAAGTGAGGTCCCCAGGACTCTTAATATTCTGCTCTCATTCCTGGAGGCAGATAGAAATTTAACATATTAAAAACAGTCCATTAGAAGGCCAGCTTGCATGCAGTCCAATAAGCAAGCTGGAGAGCAGTCAATAATGGGATTTAGGAGGTAAAGAAAGGCCAGATCATGTAGGCAAATTAGCATAAACTGAAAATCCAGGCATATCTAGGGAACCATCTCATTATCACATGATTACAGTTCTCTTCAAATTTAACAAATTAAGTCAACTCTCTATATTCCCATTTTGTTCTGTTCACTCAGTCTACCTAGTGTAAAATAATAATGGTAACAATAAATGGTGATTTAAAAAAAAATAAGTTCTGAGTTGTCAATTATTTGCATAGCTTATTTCTCATTCTGTGCCTAAAAGACACATGCAGTACATCCAGTTACATAATCACTTACATCCTAGCAAGTGCAGACTTTGTTTCTATTACAAGGTGTTAAGTATATTGAAGAATCATTGAGACACCTGAAGAAACAGATTCTGGGCTGAACGTAGAGGGAATCATACCAAAGATGCCACAAAACCAGTACTGCCCTCACATATGGGGAGCCAATGGCCCCCAAACTAGTGCTGACGGGGAAGTCACTCAGGCCAGTGGCTGCCTCAGATACAGAATGTGCATAAATCAGAAACTGTTGCAGCTGCCAGCTTAGGACAAGTTCCATGCTAGCTAGCAGTCTGCCCAAGCAGAATGGATGTTGCATGGCTTCCTCTTGGCACCACCAGAGCAAAGGACTGGACATATCAAATTCTGCTCAGTGCTACCACAGAATAAACTGAATGCCTCTACTCCCTCTGTGCCAAGAAAAAATAAATAGATAAATAAATAAATAAATAAATAAATAAATAAATAAATAAATAGAATAAGGTTGCATAATAGGCATATCATCTGTCTCCCTGCAGTCAGTCAAACCTCACAATTCATGGTAGCTTACCCCCAAGCCATAGCTGCAAGGCCTAGAAGGCTTATTTCTCACTGGATTTATTGCTATACAACTACAGAAAATAAAATTCTTCAATTATAAATATGAAGTGCAAGGAAGTTTCAGGACTTTTTACATAAATTGTTGTTATTAAAATAGGGCTATAGAACCTTTGCCTCATTCCAAAATGTTTCTTCCACAATTGCTGCTACTGCAGGCTCTATATCAGTACAGTTAGCTTCCTATCTTTATAATTATGCCTTTCAACCATTTCATATAAAGTCTTCAATGGTTAGCTTTTTAATTACTATTAGTTCATTTAGGGGTGTGTGTGTGTGTGTGTGTGTGTGTGTGTGTGTGTGTGTGTGTGTACATGAGAATATGTATATGGGTGCAAGTACTGCCAGAGACCAGAAATGACATGGGATTCCCCTGGAGCTAAAGTTACAGTGGTTGTAAACAACTCAACACAAGGACCAAGCAGTACTTTTAACTGTTGAGCCATCTCCCTACTACCTGTGTCTAGCTTTTCACCTACCATGAGATAATTTATTTTACATAATTGTTTTATATGTATTGATAGGAGCTTGTTTTGTCTTTAGTCAACCACATAAGTGTTAAATAATTTGAATACCTATTAATCTCAAAGAACAGTCAGTCACCTGATGTCTAATTTAATCTACCATTATTAGTGTTATGAACATTCACTTACAAGCCTATGAGCATATACTTTTATTTTTCAGTAATCGATTGCTAAAAATGAAACCACTGGGTTACAGAGGATTTGGACGTTTGCCCGCTTAACTTTGTAAGAATCCATCAGCCATTTCAAAGCAATATGATACTTTGCATTCCTTGAAGCTATATTTATCATTCATGAAAAGTCTACATATTTACCAATATTTGCTATTATTCTATTGATACCAGTGAGGGCATGGGGTTATGTTTCAGTTTAATTTGCATTTGCTGCTCACTCATGATAAACATATTTTCATGACATTTGCATATCTTTCTATAGAAATGCCTATTAAAATATTATGTTCAATGTTCATTTTCTTTAAAGAGTTGCACTTTCTAGTCCAGATTGGCTTGGAATTCATTTTGTAGGTCAGGCTGGCCTTCAACTTGCTATCCCCCAGCCTCGGCTTCTCCAACATAGGTATGCGTCAACCATGCCTTGCTGCAGGCTCATAATTTTTTAATGTTTATGAGTATGTGTGTGTGTGTGTATGCTGTGTTGTGTATGTTGTGTGTGGGGATGCTGTGAGTGCAAGCATACTCATTCCAAAGGAGGGAATGTGGAAATCAGGGGCCTAGCTCTTGCATGGGTCCTCATCTTCCATCTTGCTTAAGCAAGGATCTCTCAGTATTTAGTACTGTATAAGCCAGACTAGTAGGCCTATTAATGTCCATCTTCTTGTTTCTGACTTTAATATTCCCATGGGGGGAAAAAAGAGGATTACAGACATATGAGTTACAGCATCCCAATTTTACCTGGGGGGCATGTTCTGTTTTGCTTTCACTAGCAATTTGACACAGGCTACTGTCATCCAAAAGCTTCAGTTGAGGAGTTACCTAGAACATACATCTCTGTAGGGATTGTTTTGGTTGTTGACTGATGTAGGAGGGCCCAGCCATTGCAAGAGTTATCATCAACAGTCATAGCTTCTATGCTGTATAAGAAAGCTAGCTATTTATAATAGCTGTGAACTAGCTAACAAGCTGAATCCTCCAACGTTCCTGGTGTACTATGTTGACTGGTCAGAGATAATGTATCAAATAGCAAATAAGCCTGCCTTCATGTTCTTGCCTTAACTTCTCTCAATGATAGACTGTATCCTGAAATTGTAAACTGAATAAATTCTTTTATCCTTGAAAATGTTTTCAGTCAGTTTTTTTTTTTTTAAATCATAGCAGCAGATATGAAAGTAGAACAGGGAGCTAGTTGGTCTGGTTTTTATATGGGTTTTGGGAATCCAAACTCAAGTCCCCCATACCAGCATAGCAATCCCTGTACCCAATGATACATCTGTCCAGCACTTGCTTTCTGCAGAGAAAAAGGAATTATTTTGTTTAATGTTTAGGGGGCAGAGCAGCCTTGTTTTTAGATAGTCTTACACTGTTGTACTGGCCTGGAACTCACTATGCGGTCCAGGCTGGTCTCCAGCTCATGGCCACCCTTCTGCCTCAGGCTCTTGACTTCTGTAATTATAGACATGAGCCATGAGACATGAATAAAACATGAACATTTTAATGATTCCTATCTTCTCTTTTTTTTTCCTTTTATCACTCATGCATTTTACATCTCCTGAGCAGAAGATACTAGCTTAACCTAAGATCGCAAAGACCTGTGTCTGTGTTTTTATCTAGGTTTCCAGTTTTTAACTCATGTTTTTGCCTAAGTTTTTAAGGTTGGTATAAGTGCCTAAAGGTTCATTTTACCAAATAAGCTATGTAATTATTTTATGTCATTTTTTTAATAGATCATCCTTTTTTACTTAATGGACTCCATGCTTCTGTCCAAAATCAGCTGACTGTGTATTAACAGACCTATTTCTACAATCTGTCCTATGTATATGTTAGTGACTCCCAGAAGTTCTCCCAGGGTCTTCAGAGGTCAAAATCACTTTTGTCATAATATTATGACATCATTTACAATTTTAATTATCATTCTCTCATAAATACTTGATGGTGTGTTTTAGAGGATAGATGTAACTGTTCACCAAATGGAAAGAGAAGTGAAAAAATCTGTTAATTAACCAAATATAAGAATATTTGAAAAATATACAATGACAATACTACTGTTTCCATTTACTACATGAAAGGCTGAATATAAAAATGTGGCCATTTTTCATCAAAAATATATTTTTCAATAAAAATATATTTTTCAATAAAGAAGCCATTATAATTGTTTGAGAGTGAACATGTAAATAAAAAGGTCAAATACTAGTAAAATTCCTCAATTTTTATCTTAACTAAACTGTAATAGTTAAGATAACTAAAGATGTTGATATCCATATAGCTCACCTAAATAGCACTTTAGAATCTTACTTTTTTTACTTTTTTAAAAATAAATGTTGGCTGTGTACTTGTATTTGATATATATGCATTTACACATACATCTGGAGGTCAGAGGACAGCTATCTGGAGTCAGTTTTCTCTTTCTATCAGATGAGACCTAGGGATCAAACTCAGGCCAACATGCTTAAGAGTTGGCACATTGACCTGTGAGCCATCCTGCTAATTCTGGGATGTTCTATAATTTTTGTGAATATAAAAAACCCTGTGACTGATATTATTTTACATTAATCTAGTTATATAACTAATACCTTTTTATTAGTTTAAAATTTGACAATTTCATATACACACACACATACACACATATACATATACATGTGGCATGTACTGTAATTATATTCCCCACCCAATATCACTACCTGGTGTAAGTCTTCCTTTCCTACTGAACCTCTTGTTCCCACCTCATCTCCCAGTGGCTTTACTATTTAGTCAAAATAATTTTCTCTATTCCAGGAATCATTAATAGTCATTAGTTCAAGATGGGGCATTGTGGGCATCTCCTTTATCCATGATGTAAAGTTGAAGGGCACAGCTAAATTGCAGCATTTTATAACACTTTCCCCATATTCTGGCTCTGTAATTCTTTCCACTGTCTTCTCTATGGTGTTACCGAGCCTGGAGAGGGAGAATAGTGACATAGTTGTCCCATTTATGGCTGAATATTAATCAGTCACTTATTCTTAGCACTTTAAACAGATAGGAGTTAATGGGAACAGTTGTATTGTTATTGTATATTTTTCAAATATTATATTTGGTGAATTAACAGATTTTTTTACTTCTGTTTCAATTTGGCACATTGTTACATCTATCCTCTAAAACACACCATCAAGTATTTATGAGAAAATGATAAGTAAAATCATAAATGATGTCATAATATTATGACAAAAGTGATTTTGACCTCTGAAGACCCTGAGAGAACTTCTGGGAATCCGAACATACTTTGGTTTTCTTCTTTGCTTGGAAGAAAACCAACAACTTTTTTATTGGATCTTTGGCCCTTTAGACCACAGGAAAACACACCTGATACTATAAGCATGGTCAAAAGCCTTTGGCTAGGGCGGTCTTGGACCTAAAAAGGGGAACACATTATTATTATTTTCCTGAATGAATATGTTACCAAGTAGCTCTCTGGGTTTTACATTTATACCCATAGACTAGTATGGCTGTCAACCTGGGACAGAGAAGTTCATCTATAAAAGGGTAGTGGTTAATACAGAGACTAAAAGTAAATCTTCAAATCAGATATTATTAGTCTTTTAAATGTCTCTTCTCTTATAATGTTAACTATTATGTATCTGTTCTTTCTTTTATAATAGCTTAGAACTATGTAAACTAGTGCCTTACAATTCTGTTGGTCATAGATCTGACATGTGTGTTCATTGATGAAAATTTAGTTGCTCTTGCAGTCATTTCCTATGGACAAGCTGTTGGTAAAACTCTATTCCATGGAGCTAAAAAAACCGAAGACCCATTTCCTACTAGGAATCTATCTGTGACTGTTCTCAGCATCTTTATTGACCTATCACCCCTACCTCCATCTTCCAAACCACCATAAGTTCATCTCTTCCTCTGGTTCCCCTCCCTCTTGTGTTTCAAGACCTCCAGAGGAATTGCAAATGGTTTAAGAGCTCAAGAGATTAATTAGGGTCCACCTGGACTATCAAGGATATTCTCATCTTCTCAGGGTTCCATTTTTAATCATCTTTGCACAATAACTTTGCCTTTATAAGATAATATATTTGTTCTCAGTTTCCAAAAATTAGGGATGGTCTTTCCTCAAAAAGTGTGGGTAAATCATGATTGACACAGACTACAATGGTTGATTTTGTGTTCTTTTTGTTTGTTTGTTTGTTTGTTTTTTGTTTTTTGGAGACAGGGTTTCTCTGTATAGCCCTGGCTAGTCCTTTGTGTTTCAATATGCATTTTAGAAACAGTTTTTTTTTTTTTTACTCCCTATAGTAGAATACATATGACACTAAAGCACAAAGAGGGAGGTGGAAGTCAGTACAAAGGTGTCGGCAGGGGTACCCCGAAGGCTGGAGTAGGCAAGGTCAAACAAGTTAAAAAGGTAGGTATCTATGAAATGTTACAGTGAAACCTATTACTTTTTTATTACTAAGCCTTCTCAAAATTATGTATTTTTTCAGTTTCTTGACTTCCTTATTGTGAGTATGTTGAATTTACAGGTTGACCTGGGAAGAATTAACTTACAACACTGGGGGTCCTTCTCAGTGAAGATGGCAGAGCCCTGCTTTTAAGTCTTCCTCTTAACTGTACGTGTTCCATTACTTCCAATGTAAAAACATATGCAGGTTTGCAAAAGTTCTGTTAAGTCTACCTCAAGTATTTAATATTTGTGTAGAATTACAAGTGTTATTTTTAAATTATTCATGGCTAGGTTGTCTATAGAAATGCTATTTATTTTTGCACATTAGACATGTGCACATTGACTAACTCAATGATGAAGACTGGTAGTTTTTTTTGTCATTGGGTTTTAGTCAGTCATTCATCTTCTATTGTCACCCTTCTATTTCTTCTTGACCTCTTCCTCCATGGCTCACTGCCCTCTCCATCTCCACTGCAGTTCTGAAGAGAAATGGACAAGTTGGTATCTCATCTTAGGTGCTAACTTAGCGCTAGAAGAGGAAAACAGCCAGTTTCATCATGAAAACAGTGTCAGAGATAGGCTCTGCTTAACTTTTATTATCTGATTGAACACAATTCTCTTAGAACCTAGTTTTCTGAGTTTTTTTTATCATGAATAAACATTGAATTTGTAAAATAATTTTCTACTCATAGACATATACACATTCATTTCCTTTTTTAATCAGTAATTAGGATATTACATTGATTAACTTCAGCCAATCATATTATTCAGATCAACCCAACTTGTGTGTGTACCATCTTTATAGTCACAATCACAGACCACTGGATTCAATCTATTGATGAGCTCTTCTAGTTATTTGTGCATCGTTCTTTCGTTGCTTTAATTTAAATAGGGTAGTTTATTTATTTTCTTAAATATTTAAGAAAAATCACTTGAGGATGAAATTCGTTCACATAATTTAGGTACACGTTTAAGAGTGTGGAATAGGTTCATGGCCATTTAATAAAATACTGTTCAGTGAATTTAATTTATTTTGGTGATGTCATCAACTTCATTTACACAAAATGCTGTTAAAACTTCCTAAATAGTCTCTTACTGTTTATGCGACTCTTGATGATATCCCTTTATTATGAATACTAAAAATTTATCTTCATTCATTTTTGGAGACTAGTATATGCTTATCAACTTCATTAATTTTTTCAGAAAATCAACTCTTTCCTTTCTCTAACTTTTTTATGTTTTCTAATTTATTGACTCTTTTCTTCTTTACTCTCTTTTTCCTATTTTATTTTACATTTTTTGTTTTGTTTGCTCTTCAGTTTCTACTCCTTCTAGATCAAAGGTGAAATCATTAGCTTAGGCCCTTTGTCTCATCACATATAAGCATGCAATCCTATAATTTTGTTGTTAGATATTATTTAAGCTGTTCATTATAGAGTTTGAAGAATTATTTTAAATTTCATTCAGCATTAAGTATCAGCTTATATTTAATTTATTGTCTATTATGTACATTGTGTAAATCTTGAAAGTTTATTTTATGAAAATAATTTCCAAATAATTTTATTACTTTTCGGTTTAATTCACATGTTTTCAGAAGAAATTTTATTTAGTTTCATTTTTAAGGCTTATTTTATTTTCCCATGTATGAGTGTTTTGATGCATGTATGTATGAATATTTACTACATGCATGCTTTGCGCTCACAGAGGCCAGAAGAGGGCATCATATTGCCAAGGACTGGAGCTATAGATGGTTGTGAGTCACAATGTGGGTGCTGGGGAGCAAATCTGGGTTCTCGAAATGAGCCACAACAGCTCTCAACTACAGAGACTACAGACCCATATTTCTAGTGCCTGATTTAAATTTTGTAAAAAGGTTTTCATGGGCCCATGGGATTGGAGAGACAAAAAATCAGTTCAGAGAACTGGGTACTCTTCCAGAGGAACTGATTTGATTCCCATCACTCACAAGGTGGTTCAGGACTGTTTATAACTCCAGATCTAGGAAATCTGATACCATACCCTTTCTGGACTCTGCATTTCTGAGGCATTCATGTCCTCCATATGCAGAAAAAACACCCATATTTTAAACACTAATTGATTAACTAGTTAGAATGTTTTTAAGTTTTCCTCTCACTCTTATGGTCCAGTATGTGGCATCTCTTAGGAAATGTTCCTTGACATGTATACACTTGTGCTGTAGTTACAAGCTGATTATGGGTCAGCCACAGTAAGAAGGCTGACCTTGTTTAAAAGTTCTATCTCATCATTTATTTTTGTTATCAGTATGCAAATATCAGTTATTTTGTTACTTTGGTATGTAAATGTCAGAGAAAGACAGATTGAAATATTCAGCTTTATGGATGGGCCTCTAATCTTTCCATTTTATCAGTTTGTGTGTCATTTATTTGAAATATTATTGGTTTCATACTTAAAATTGTTACTTCTTCAATTTATACATTCTAAACTTTAAAATTCTCTCTCTTTTTTATTTTTATTTATTTATTTATTTATTATTGGTCTGTGGTAAAATCACTAGTTATTAGCCCAATTATTTTTTTCCATATATCATTCTGGTTTTCTTCTGATTTCATTTGGCAAATGTGTTCTAGCCTTCTTTATTCTTTTTCTTTTTAACCATTATTCTTTTTACACCTTAAAACTGATTTATTTAGACAGAATAATTTGAGTTTCCTTTTAATCTCTCCTCTCATAATCTGTTGGGGGTTTGTTTGTTTGTTTGTTTGTTTTTTGTTTACTTAGAACACTTAGGACATTTACTTTTATTCTGACTGTGAATTAGAAAATCACATGCTCCTTGTTCATTTGTTTGACCTTTTCCCCTCTGTTCCTTTCTCTCTCTTTCTTTTTTTATGTATTAGGTATATTTTAGATATGAAGTATATATTAGGAATGTATTCGGTATGAAGTATCCATCATATTTTGAATGTTGATTCCCCAGTTGGTGATTGAACCCAGGAATCTCTTACTTCAGCCACAAATTAATTTCATGATGTATATTAATATCATGTCCTGCTTCTTTTAGATTACTTATAATTCTCCTATAATTATCATCTCCATTAACATCTACACATATTTTCAAGGTAAAATATAGGCCTATATGTCATGACAGTGTTGATAATTTAGCCTTCCTGTGGATAGTATCATCATGGTAGTAAACTATTTCCACCTCGCATGTTGTGCTACTTCTTTTACACATTTCCTTTCACATGAATTTTAATCTGCATAATGTGTGTTTGTGCTATTACATTTTCTTTTTTCTTTAAGAAACTCTTCATATGTTTTTCAAAAAGGTGTTTTATCTTTATGCATATATGTGTATATACATGGTGTACGTACAGCTTTGTGGAGGAGATTCACTTGGACATGAATCCCTGTGCATATGGGGGCCATGAATTGGCATCGGGTGTCATCCTCAACTGTTCATCATTGTATTTTTTGAGACAAGGTCTCTCACTGTACCAGCATCTTGCTGATTTAGCTAGACTGCGTGGCTTGCTAGCCCCAAGGATCCCCTGGTCTCTGCCTCCCCAATTCTGGGAATCTAGCCCTTTGCCATACCACCCAGCATTTATATGTATGCAATTCTGCTTCTGTGCCAAGCATTTAAACCACTGAGACACCTCCTCATCCTCTCTACAGTTATGTACTCAAGTTTTAACTGGCACCACATCTTCTACCTGACAGTTCATTATATCTTTTATCGCAGGGAAAGGTCTGTGGAGTTACATGACTCTGGGCCTCTGGTTATTAAGTTTTTTGTTTTGATCACTTATTTTAATATTTTATTTTTTGGTTTTAACATTTCTTGATAATACTTCTCAGTAACTTAACTATGTCATTTCTCTGTTGTAGGCTGTGTGTTTTCATTTGACCCGTTATTAATTGAGCTTTTAGAGTCCATGGCTTCAACTTTTCATCAATCTAGACAAAATTGGGCCAACATTCGCTTCATATTTTATTTATGTCCTCTGCTCCCATTCAACCACCACCACCACTCTTTCTTTCCCAGATTCAAACGTATGTCCAAACTATGCTTTGAAATGTGTTTTATATTTATACATATATTTGTGCCATAGGTGCAGGTACCATTTGGAATTTTGTCCTAGCATTTATGTTTAGTACTATGTTGTCCTTGTAATTTTCAGCTGTGTGTTCAAGGCCTTTGTTTGTTTCTCTATCTAATATATTTTACATTTCAGTTATGTTTCTTTCATTATATTAAGCTTCCTTTGAATCTTTTAAATACTTTCCATTTCTCTCTTCATAATACTTTTTATATCTTTTGTAAATGTATATAGTACTTATGAAAGCTGATTTGGGGATTTTGTTGTCATCTGTTATCTCTATAACTTTTGCATGTGTTTCTTGTTTTTGTCATGAGTAACATTTTTCTGACTGTTTGTATGCCAGGAGTATTTTTCATTGGTTGACAGACATTGTTCATTTAAAGACAGTAAATGGTAGGTTTTGTTATATTCTTTTCATAAATGTCCACTTTTTTTCTGGCCTGCAGTAAAACAGTTTCAATTCATTTTGTTCCTTTCGTGGCTTTAACCTTTTTTGCATGATGGTTGTCTGGCTTTTTTTTTTTTACTGTGTTTGTTATTGGTTTGATGCAGACACAGCAATTTTCCTCTGAGAACGATAACTGTCACTAAGAAAACCTGGTCTGTCTGAGGTTTCCAGAGAGGGCTCCTATGTGAGGAAGCTTTGTGCTCGTGCTGGAAGGAATGTGAAGTACTTGTAGCCTAATGTGGTCCTAGACTAAGTGGCTCAACTCATGCTCATATAAACTAATATCTTACTCACGAAAGGCCCCCTGCTACTCTCTTTGCAAACTTCAAGCTTTCTTATTTCTAGATTTGATCATTCAAATTACAGTTATATTGACCTTCTTGTGCTCAAGTCTGCTCAATTCAGCAAGACCAGCAGGCTTTTGCTGGTTTTCTCAGCCTACAATGTAAGGGCATGTTATATCATCATATATGCCCAACATAGATGATGCTTCAAAGAATAATATTTGGAAAACTAAGAGACAGATAGTAAGTAGAAGAATTTAATTAGAAATATAAAATCTCTGTACTTTGTTCATTTTCTCCACTTCCTCTTAGTAATCAACTGCTCACTCACACCCTGTCTGATTCTTCTCTTTGAATCTACCATTAATATATTATTACATTCAAACCTAACAAACCAAATCAGAGAGAGTGAGAAGGCCCTAGGATACTAGACCTCTCAAAAAAGGAGTCACGACTGTGACAGAAAAATAAAATAAATTAAAAAAAAATAAATCCATGGCCCTCTACCTCTGATCCATCTGAGAATTTGAATGACTGTAGATCTCATTCTTGTTCAAGATAGATCTCCTAAAAATGTAGTCTCAGCAACTCATTTCCTTTACACTTAACACCTTTACCCTATATTTATAGTTATTAAAGTAGACAAATAACAAACCCTGCATTTTTGATGTTAGAATTAATGGGAAATTAAGAACAAATGAAACAGAGTTCAGTGTCTAAGCCAACAGAACTCAATCCTCTGAAGGCTTTTGTTCAGTTAATGTATAAAAGGGGCACTCAGTGATTTATCGCTATCGTGTAGTATCCAACAACAAATATTGTTCAATCTCTGGAATCCTGGCTTCATAAATCATGTAAGGCAACACAGATTCTATTTATAAACAACTTTGAAAGGCCATATTGTGTCCCCAATTCACTTGCCAAAGTCCCACTGAGATGGAGTCATGTGCAGATCAAGGTCAGGCCATAGCTAATATTCTCACTTTCATCTCCATGTGAGAAACTGGGGTGAAGGCATAAGTCTTGTGTCAGTAAAGTCCAAACGCCTATGTAACTGATTAGGGTCCAAGACCAAATACAAAGGCTTACTTTTAAAAGAATTGTTGCCGTGGTTTGGGCACCTCACAGATGTGCATGTGTATCAAAGCAACAGGCACCAACGGACTGAGACTGCTCAGATCAGAGCCAACCCGAGAGCTCTCACTCATAATCCAGCAAAGTTGCTGCCTTGAAGTTCTCAAACAATGAGCTATTGATCATCCAGAATCAGATGCTCTCATCGAGTCTTCCCTCCCTCTCACTTACCCACTCAGCTTCAAGCCGAGCTGTTGCAGTCAAAATAATATACTTTAAGAAAAATTGGTGTCCTTAAAATTGCTAGTTTTAAACCTGCCTCCTGCAAAGGTAATTCTGTGCAGTACCTTTTATCTTTCAACGTCTTGAATAATTACACAATTTAGAAACTTTATCCCAGTTTGTCCCTTGTTTGTATCTCGCAGTATATTATTTTCTTCTCAAGCTCCAGTGTTCATAATTTCCATGCCACTGCTGTTTTGAAGATGAAATATGTTCTTTATTACCCCAAACAGCACTTGATGCATCACATCTAGCCAGTGTTCACACAAGTCAAGTGGAGGAGATCCTGTAATAACGTAGACATTTCTGTGCATTGCTCACTCGGGTGAAAAGGTGAAGTCAACTGTGCAGTGGATGGGAATTTATGAAACATTCAAACTCCTCCACTTGAGAAAATATTACAGAGACAACGACTTCTTTCTATCAGAGCCATATTTGAGGTGATGGCCCACTTTAGGTCAGGAGAACAACAAAACTGTTAGGCTGATTTTAAGCATCCTTTCTGAAGATTGGAAGTCAGAGTTGTATTGCCCTCGGTTTTTTTTCTTTCTTTCTTTCTTTTTTTTATTTCAATAGATTTTTTTCTGCCTCTGCTGTTTAATGCAGGCTTTATGCCAAAACCATCTTAGAACGTCTGTTGTGCCAGATGTCACCCTTTTGCCCTTTTGCTCTATCTGCAGATTTTCTTTTAACAACCACTGAAGCCCAAGTTAGCAAGCATGCATTTTCTACAGTAAAAGAGGCATTGTGAATAACACCTTTTGTATTTTGAATAACACCCTCAAAAAGCACAGTGCTTTATTCATGCACTACATCTCAAAAAGAAAAAAAAAAAAAAAAAAGATTATTCATGCTCCTTTCCATTTTAAGTGAGAACTTTAAGGATTTAGTGTTTGAGATTCCTGTCCTCACCCACAGTGGAAGCTGAGACCTGAACTATACTACAGATTGGTTCGAGTTTACCATCAAACTGATTATTTCAGAGAAAGAGAAGGAAAAAGACACTGTTCTACCAGGGAACACTTTACATCTATTCTAAATTTCCAAAACAGATCTATAGATCAGGACTCATCCCCACAGGGACTGACTCCCTACAAAGACAGTTGCAACAAAATACAGCGTTCAAAGAACTGGTTCTGCCATGTGTTCCTACAGAGAGAAGAGCTCTGGAATCAAGACTAAGGTAGGAGGAATTTCTAGACTAGGTGATTCTCAATTTGACCTACTCCTCACCTGTCAGCTTTCAATTTTGGAAGCTTCTGTTTGGAAAATGGGCAACACTTTAAGAGCTGAACATAATGAGTCAGAATACAAGATATTTAGTGTTCTAGATTTGGGAATTCTCAAATGGTCTCCAGGAAGGGAAATTTGGGATATATTATTCATTCTTTCAACAAGAACCTCTTTTAAACCAATTCTGAGTTTCATCTAACTTCATTCCTAGTCACTAAATTTATTTAACATATAAGATAATAAGCTATAAAATCACAAAAACAATCACTATTTGAGTTCATAGATTTCACGTCTGTCTTAGTCAGGGTTTCTATTCCTGCACAAACATCATGACCAAGAAGCAAGTTGGGGAGGAAAGGGTTTATTCGGCTTACACTTCCATACTGCTGTTCATCACCAAAGGAAGTCAGGACTGGAACTTAAGCAGGAGCTGATGCAGAAGCCATGGAGGGATGTTCTTTACTGGCTTGCTTCCCTTGGCTTGCTCAGCCTGCTTTCTTATAGAACCCAAGACTGCCAGCCCAGAGATGGTCCCACCCACAAGGGGCCCTTGATCACTAATTGAGAAAATGCCTCACAGCTAGATCTCATGGAGGCATTTCCCCAACTGAAACTCCTTTTTCTGTGATAATTCCAGCTGTGTCAAGTTGACACAAACCTAGCCAGTACAACGTCTTTTAAAAATTGAAATAGATCTTAGAGGCCATATCCTGTTAACACAAACAAGGGAAAACAAATATGAAATGAGTTGGCTTATGTTTTCAGAAAGCACTGAGTAACAGCCACATCATTAGGAGAAAAAGCCATATGCTAGCAATGAGTCAATAAAGGAGAAGGCAATCTTCTCTCTTTGTACATGAGGAACAGAAACCTATTGAGAGGGGTTAACCTATTCAAGGTGAAAAACAGTGCTCCTTACCTTTCTGCCCCCATCCTTCTCTTACGGTACCACAATAGCAGGGGTTTTTGTAAAACTTTCAGGGCATGAGCAGCACTGCTAAGGACCAGTATTCAGAGGGATTCAAAGGTCACAAAACAGCTGGGGCAAATACATGTTGTTATTGCCATGTAGTATCTGCCTGTGACCTGGGGGAAGGGGTAGTGATCATTCAGTTATGGCATACTAGTACTTAAAAACTGAATACATTAAAAACAAAACACAATGGTCTCCCTCTGTACCCCAGGCTGGCCTCAAATTTGTAATCCTCTTTTCTCAGCTTTTCGAGTGCTGAGAGCATAGTTTTGCACATCCATACCTAACTTCTGCTCATATTCCAATTTGTATAGGAATTTTTTCAATACTTTCATTATGATTAGAATGTAGGCTCATGTGTTCAAGGACTTAACACTTAATTGTGGCGGATTTTGTGAGATATCACAAAATCATTAGCCCATAGGGCCTCATTGCGAAGTATATCACCAGAAGAAAATCAGGGAGTTTTAGCCCTGCCTTGCTTGCCCTGCCCTGACATGCCCTGACATGACCTGGCATGCCCTGACATGTGGTGTTTCGGATCTAAGGTCTCTGCTTCCTGATTCACTGAGATATGAGCGATCAGCTCCATGGTTCCATTGTGATGGCCAAGAGCAGGTCCCACCACAATGTCTTCTTCGCAAGGATACTCTTTCCCTCCTTATAATGCAAATCAACTTGCAAAGCACTGAGAGTTAGGTAAATATTTTTCAAAAATTCTCACATCAGTTGATGTAGTAAATGCAGGTACCACTGCTTTAAAAGTGAAGTAAAAAATCTCTAAACTTCCATATTACCTAGCATCAGAGGAGGTATCAAACTCCTCTGATATACTGACACCTCACCTTTTTTGTGAAAATACCAACCAAAAAAATAACACTAACAAACAAGAATATTTTCCTAATAGTATGTCACAAAAATACCAGCCACAGAAAAAGTAGTTATAATTAGAGACAATTTATGAACAACAAATAATATATTATTCCTATCCCAGGAAACTTTACTTCGCAGACTTGCAGAGTTGATTGAAAGTCTTTGGAAGCACTGAATGTAGATCCACTGCAGAAAACGTTATCATATCAAGAGATATAAGGATGGAAGCAAGGTAGCCAAGCTATTTAACTACAAAGGAACAAATCATCATGATAATTTACTCTTTAAGATTAAAGGAGAAATTACTGTTCAAAACTTCATCTCCAGTGTTATACTTTTTATTATCTTCAAGAAATATCAAAAATCAGAAATACCTTACAACACTGTAGGGAATAATAAAAAGGATTAATGAATAAATGAAAGATGAGGTCTCTCAAAACAAAGTCTTTGTATATTGACTTAGTATACTGTGTCTAATACAAATTTATGGACATTCAATAGACACTTCTCCACAGATGGCTAGAATTATGAAAACACTACCCTTACATCATTTCAAGTACTTTTGTAGAATGACTGCCAAGGACCAACCTCAGCTTAGAGAGGGGTTCTGGGAGAAGGAGTGTTTTGGAATGGTGAAAACAAAAAATGAAAATGTCAGCATAGGAACTTTGGGAAGGTCATGAAACACTCACCCCTCTGGAAGGGAGAGGCTAATTAGCATTTCTCAGACCAAAAGGTGGGACAGACCTGCAGGTGGGGACACATTCCACAGGACTGACCTTCAGACAAAGGAAGTCCTTGTTACCTCATTCCCTGAAGACCAATCAGTTTGCACTGTTCCACCAATCATATTGTGCCTAGTTGTTGATGCTTTGTTCTGCCCCTGGAAACCATATTAAAAACTCTCCGTGGAGACTATACCAATGCCTGGCAAACATGGAGGTGGAAGCTCACAGTCAGGTATTAGATGGAACACAGGGTTCCCAAGGAAGGAGCTAGAGAAAGTACCCAAGGAGCTGAAGGGGTCTTCAACCCTATAGGTGGAAGAAGAACATGAACTAACTAGTACCCCTGAGCTCATGTCTCTAGCTGCATGTATAGAAGAGAATGGCCTAGTTGGCCATCATTGGGAAGAGAGGCCCCTTGGTCATGCAAACTTTATATGCCCCAGTACAGGGGAACGCCAGGGCCAGGATGTGGGAGCGGGTGGGTAGGGGAGCAGGGCCGGGAGAGAGGAGGGTATAGGGAACTTTCTGGTAACACTTGAAATGTAAATGAAGAAATTATCTAATAAATGTTGAAAAAAAAAAAAACTCTCCAAACTGGTGCTGGTGGTCGCCGCCTCTCCTTCCGGTCTGGGATGACCCCAGTGCACTGGAACAATAAATTCCTCTTGCTTTTTGCATAGATCCTGGCTCCATGTAGTTCACTCAGGGGGTCCCCAGTAAGCTAAGGCTCCCCAGAGTCTTACAAAAACTCAAATTGTGGTTCCAAGTTGGAGGCCTATATTCTGTTCAGGAAAACTTTCCAGATTGCTTTTTCTCTGTTCTGCTTTCTCTCTGGAGATCTCCAGACAACTCTCTCTCTATTTTCTGCTCAAGACAGTTCTCCAAGCAGTTCTTTCTTGCTATTCTGAAACTTTTCTCTGGGTAGCTCATCTCTTGCATACCATAAGCCCTATCTTTTATTTACATATCAATCCAGTTATTTACTCCAGGTTCCCTTTTTATTATTCAATGAATCAGCATCAT
Source organism: Mus minutoides (assembly GCA_902729485.2). Taxonomy (NCBI): domain Eukaryota; kingdom Metazoa; phylum Chordata; class Mammalia; order Rodentia; family Muridae; genus Mus; species Mus minutoides. The sequence goes on from LR753943.1 coordinate 61,654, forward strand.
ATGACCCCATTCCTTTGATTGTTAGGAGACAGCAAACACATTTATTTTTTTAAACATTTTAAAAGAATTCAGAGATCTTGCTGCCTCTGTTAAGCGCAGATGATAAGCTAGCTGCATAGGAACCTGACATGAAATAACCTTCACACCTGAACCTAACCTTGCTCTGTCTCAGGCCAACCCTGAATTTAATAGTCTGCCAGCCTTTATATCTGCCTACCTTTGTACCTTTCTGAAAAGCTGGCTCATTAATAGAACTGTGTTTGTTCCTTTAGATTTGTAAAGCCCCTCATATAATTTATATTGTATTCTATTTTTGAGAAATTATTATATTTTCAAACACATGTTTTTAGAGTTATTTCCCACAGCTTTAAGGGCTGCCCAGATGGTTCCTGAGTTTACCATTTTGCTGAGACATTAGCCACACCTTCACTCCCCAGATTCATACTGTCTCTGATCATCATATAATCATTAATGTTAGCAGGAAGGACATTTCTTAAAAAAAGAAATATAGCCCGCCATCCTTCCTCCGAGCCCAGCGGACACAGCTAGGGACATCCCAGGACTTTAAGATCTCATCGGGTTACGCGTGAGTGCAGTGCACAGGTGGTGTTGGGAGCATCGGATCAGTGGTTGCCCCCAGAGGCAGGATCTGAGAACTCCGCCCCACCGGAGGCTGGGCCTCTCCCAGCCTGAACACCCGCCTTCCCGCCATCCTCCCTCCGAGCCCAGCGGACACAGCTAGGGACATCCCAGGACTTTAAGATCGCATCAGGGTTACGCGTGAGTGCAGTGCACAGGTGGTGTTGGGAGCATTGGATCAGTGGTTGCCCCCAGAGGCAGGATCCGAGAACTCCGCCCCACCGTAGGCTGGGCCTCTCCCAGCCTGAGCACCCGCCTCCTCGCCATCTTTCCTCCGAGCCCAGCGGACACAGCTAGGGACATCCCAGGACTTTAAGATCGCTCCGGGCGG